>APFE031100308.1:0-13716 GCA_000404065.3 Pinus taeda
TCACTCTTCCTGTAAATCATCAGTCCAAAAATCATCACATGCAATTAAAAAAAACACTTGAACCTTCAAAAAGAGCTTCTCCCGCTCTGATACCACTTGATGCAGGGGCACTACCACCCTACCCTGCAAACCCAGAATCTTTGTTACTGTGCCATCCACACACCCATTTTCACTTACCTTCAATCCTATTTAATCTACTTTCCACACTAATGAGGTAGAATGCATAAATGTCTTCTTCGTCAGTTTCTTTATCAACCCTTATCATTCGCTTAGTCATTGATGACTTGGAGATCAAATTACCCCAATGCTGTCACTCGCATTTTTCTTGTAGCCACAGGTGTCATCATGTGGCATGCATATTAGCATTCCAATTCTATTAATAATCGTTTTGTGACTGGACTTGACTGAGAGCTCTGAAACTAAGCCAGCTCCACAAGTATCTTGTCAACGGTGGGATTACAGAATCAAAGGTGATCTTCTGGGATCTCTGTACTCCGGAATTTTAAGTAATGATGGTGCCATCTACGTTCAAGCTTCATGATTTCTTACAGGCATTCGCTCCTTTACGCATTCAATACACCGCCTTCCTCTGCTATCTTTATCACAGCAATTCCCTTTTCTGGTTACCAACGAGCAGTTAAAAAAATAATGATAGAACCACGTGCTTAACGCACAACAATTTAATAAGACACAATAATTATCCATGAACCGATGTCATAATTCTTATAGCAGTGTGCACATCCCACGGTCTATACACACACTCAGCTCCTCCGATCTGCGTATATTCCACATGCACTCACGCAGTGTTAAGTTGATACCGAGTCTTCACACGGCGCCATCATTTCTGGACATTGATTCAAATGGAAAACAGTTATAAAACAACACAGGGGTCCTTCAAAAAAAGCAAGGAAATTGACATGTATAACCATATTAACAAAATTAACAACACATCATCAATCTCATCGATTTTCACAGAACACCGAGAGGGATTTTTTTTCAATACTTTTGGCATCGCACCTCTCTAAGATGATATGAGAGCTCAGCTTCCCTTTATTTATAATAATAATGGATACATGCATAGGAATAGATCAGGCTTAGAAAAAGCAGGCTTTTTCCTTTTTTTACACAGTGATTTAAAGCTTGAAGCTTTTCTCCATTCTTATCCTAATTTAACTGGAAAAAACATAGCAATCCTATCCCAAACAATAAAATACTAAAAATTATCACACCCCCTCTTTATTCCACATTTACAAATGAGGATGGTCTTGATGCTCCTGCATCAGCCTTCTTCAAGTTTCATATACAAACATAAAAATACGTGTGTCTACATTGCTGAGAATAATGATATTGAAATAAATAATATACATCAATGTAAATGGAAGAGAAATGTACCATAGCAATAGTTGGGTCCTAAATTATACACACTCTTTCAAAACTAGATCTCATGCCATCTTTCAAGAACTATTTTGTTGGTGTAGTTACATACTTTGTTTCCTCCAAGTTTTATACTCCATAATAAATCATAGATTTAATATAAAGGATTTCTTTATTCTATTAATTATAAACTCAGAGAATTAAACACCATAGATACTTACAAATTCCACAATTAATTTTTAATATGCCAACATATACTCACAAACCATATTTAACCAAATACCAATCAATTCTTTCGGTGACTCTTATTTGTATTCTATCACCTATTTGAAGACATTCAAGGATGGTTGTTGTAAAACAAATTAAAATATGTAAAAAAAAAAAGAAATCTTAAGTTGATATAAGGAAATATTAGCAATAACTCACAAGCTTTGATAGTAACCATGTTCTTCCTCATCGTCCTGTTTTATGTGTTGAATGGGTTGCATTTTCTTTTTTTTTTTGCCCTTGAAAAAAAAAAAAAAATACTTGAAAATTTAATATTTATGCCAATTTATATATATATATATATATATTATCTATCTAATAGAAATATTCAATGATTACATACATTTGACGAAGGTTGTTGCTGAGATGGCTCTTCTTGTGATGCAATTATGTCCATAGTTTTGACCACCTCCCTGTACATTTTTTTGGACATTCCTACTCGCACGTTTTAGATATCATCTTGTTGATCCTTTGGGATTTTTGTAATCTTCCTGAAAAAGTGATAAATTATTTTTATATTGATATATGAAAACTAAATATAAAAAAAATTGATATTAATAAATGAATGTTTTGTAGTAATATATACATATAATTCTAAAAACACATTTTAAGTAGAAATATTACTTTTTGAATGATTCTCTTTTGTTGTTGTATGTTTTTGCTATTGCAAGTCTAACAGGTCTCATTGACCATTGATCTGGAAACATTACCTGTAGTTTAAATATAACTTGGTTCTTGGAATCATTGGACTGATTTCCGTATTGTAAGTGGAAAGTACGTCTATACATTTATTCAATTATATCCTTCATAGTTTTGTAAATGTTTTCCCCCTTTTGTTAACCTCCAAAACCACTCCAGATGAGCTAAGAACCAATACATTGTTATCTACATGTTCTATAATTTTTTTCTTAGCATGAAATTATTTTCCTTTGTTGTTGGTCCCTGTAGAACATTAAACATATGTGAATTAATAGGTATTTTGAAACATGTTATCTAATATTCTTAAGTATATTAGTAATGAAAATTAAAAAGAAAACTCATATTGAATAGTATTTTTTCATTCACTTGATTCGTCCTTCTACAATTTTTCCATGAGGTTTTGATGCTCTTTTGCACTTAGATTAAAAAGAATCTTATCGAGCTTCCTCATTTTTTGGCTATGCATGACACACTATAACCATTACATATTAGTTAAACTTGCATATAGTTCAAACTTATTAATTTTTACGCAGTAAGGCGTTTCCATATGAAATCAACTTTCCTTTAAGATTACGTGTCCATTTGTGAGTGCTTGATTTTGTTTTTAGACGATTAAAATTGTTTCAGCCATCGGATTGAGACGGTTCAACTATCGGGGCTCTGTAATGTCGATCAAAGCGCTTGGCCACAACATTAACTGCTTCCTTCCCAACACTGGCTCAAATGTATCGATCCCAATCTTGCTCAAGCCCTCGTCTGTGTTTCACGGCAAACGCAGAGGTTTCAAATTCAATTCTCTGTGATGTCATTCCTTGCAATCCACGGCTTTTTCGAAGGACCTCTCGATGTAGGCGGGGAACGGATTCCTAGATACGAATGCTGTTGAGCACAATGTGGTTCGTCTGGGTTTAGTTGAGTTCTTCACAGCAGCAAAGCGAGACAATACCGATTTGTTCTCCCCATGGATGTACAGAATCCACCCATCAAACAGGAATGGAGCATTCAGAGAGCTATACTTGTGTTATATCCTGTGATTCAATTGTGAGCACAAACAACCTGCATACTCATCGCTGTATAGAGTGTGAAATTCTGCAATACCCTGTTCAAAAGCAAGATGAACATGAAATATGGGATGTGGCATAGCCAGTTCGGAGCTATTCAAATGTTCCAGCATTTCTTGTTGCCCATTTTCTCAGGACTTGCTATCTTTGCAAACGGAAATTTAACCATGGAAAGGACATCTACATGTATAGGTCTGTTATAATGATCACACGATTGCTTTAAACCTCTGAGAATTGATTGAATTGCTTAAAATTTCCCATTCTTAAGAGTTGGTCACATTCTCTGTTTGCTGATTATTGCAGGGGTGACATTACCAAGAATCGAGTTCGACTTTTACAAAACAGGTTTAAAACTTTAATGTACTAACTCTTACTGAAAAATGTTTGATTAAATAGGTGTCAACCTTGCAAAAAATATACCTGAATATTTGGGGGATTTTAATTAGCAATTTAGGGCTCTCTGTAATAATAGGCAGAAATAGGCAGCACATCAGATGAATCCAGCGCACATGTACAGTGTTGTTGTAGTCTGTGTGTAGGTTGTAGGTTATTGACTAAATGCAGGGTCGTTTACGTTGTAGAGTTTTAGGAGGGATCTGTTTCACTAATCGTATCTCTGTTTAGCTGAAGCTGGATGAATAAAAGTTAGATTCACTGTGTACTGTGAACGCCCTGTTCTGTTTATTTCTGTTTCGATTTTTTTAACTAGATCTCACTTTTAGTTTCAAAACTACCTACATTGCAGGTTGGAAACAAGGATCATGAATGAATATTTATTCAACTTGACCTTGTTGTACTTATCAAAACCTCTCTGGAATGGGTATCGCCATGCACACGGCTGGTTGAAATCCAACCTGTTAATGGATAACAGTTCCAATGCTTATGCATTGGTCCGCCCATTTCTAAGCAGTATGAGCAAATATGCCATAATTTTATCGCACTCTCAAGTTAAATTAAATAAACCGAGATACAGAGCATGACCCAGTGTATATTTAAGATAACTGATATTGCAAATAGTTTTAACATCACGCATGACATCGTCAACAACATTCATTTCTATGGTATGAATGCTGACACTTATTTATGAATATGCTTACTGTGGATGCTGTGAGAGTTGGTCGCTTCTTGGATTTCTAGTGCAGGAAAGGGGCATCGGCATTCATGTCACTGGAGTATAGACATGGATGCTGCGAGTACCCTTGTTCCACAAGCAATTTTCTTGCACCCAAAGCCAATTCCCTGTTGCCAATGGGGGCCTTCCCATGTTGTTCCAGGATTGTCTGAATGGCGTTACTGAATGCTCCATATGCTTTATTATAATCCCCTGTAGGGCAGGCATCGGCTGATGTCTCGTCAGTTTGGCATCCACTAAATAGAATACCCATATCCGGATGTATACTCTGCTTCCCCTGCTGCAGCCCTTCGTGATGATATTCTAGGTGGCGACCTTTCATATGCGCTTCCAGTACAGAAATCCCAGCGTTGACAAGCCCGTGAACTATGGAGTCTGCCCTTTCACCAAAAAGATGAAATAGAGCGCTTTTAATTTTATCAGACTCGGTTTCGGCCTCGCCGGTTCTTTCTCTTAAGATTTCCAATAACAAGTCCAATGGTACGAATTTGTCCTTTGAAAAATGCCGGCGTGGCCTTTCTGGCCCTGCTAATGATCTATAAGTGCCATGAACAGACCTTTCTGGGCCTGCTAATGCTCTATAAGTGCCATGAACAGGTCCGATTTGCTCCTTCTCTTTATCAATTAGGCCTCCGCTGTGACAGGAATCAGAAATCATTGTGAAATTTGCCCCCAGAGGCACCTCATTAACGATCAATCGGAAGTCCTCATCTGCATCAATGCATATATATCATATGGTCTGATCTGATTGTATCCAGAGAAAACTAAGTGCGAGGAGTAGATGAAATGTAGGTAAATGGAATAAATATCGATGTCCTACAAAAGAACTATTACATAAGGATGGCAATTTTGTATTTTGTTGGAGAAAGTATTAGGAGAAAATTGTGGAGAAATTCCAAAGTCTAATTTTTTGGCTGAATATTTTTATCATGGGACGATTCAAATGTTCTTGAAGATAAAGATGAGTGAAGTGTTGACCAAAAAATAAAACACGACAGTTTTTCAAGCTTGCCCTCTTAAGATAAATGAAATATTCACTGTACAAATTAAACATTGCAGTTTCTCTGCACACAATTTTTTCCAGAAATTATGTTTCCAACATAAATAGATTCAAACTGTGAAGAAAATTGCATTCTAAAAGTCTTGTATCTGGAAAACGAAAAGGGATTTTTACAGATCTTATGTTTTACAATTTATACGTTTTTTAAACGATCTGAGGTTCAATATATAAAGGGCTGCTCAAATCTACCTATATGTTGATATATAGCAATCGAGTACCAAATTTAATTAAAAAATTAGGACTGCAGCATGAGCAGATTAATTGGGAAAAGATAGATGGGAGGGCGAGCGAACCTGTGATGAGCTTCAAATCGCATGGGACTATGCATTCATCATTGCCAGGGGAGTTATGCTTCGAAATGAGTGTGCCGTGGCCGCTGTAGTGAAAGAAAAGCAAGTCTCCGGCATTGGCATGACGAATCATAGCGAGAAGAGCCGCACGAATATTTTCACCAGTGGATTTCGGATATGCCTCGTCTGTGTCCATAAGGAGATGAATGTTTTCTCTGGCAAAGCCGAAGCGATGAATGGGTGTGTTTTGCGACCTCAAAGCATCATTTACGCATCCATGGAGTTCTAATTGGGTGTGTGGATAATTGCAACCCACCAAGACAGCATACTTTCGTTTGTCCATGCTTTTAATTCTGCCCCGATTGAACAAACAGTTTGATTGAAAGCCAAAACCAAGAAATTAAGGGCAATTAATTCTGGATCTGAATAAAAGTCTGATTAAAACCCGGCAAACAGTCTCATTAAAAATCCAGAAGACATATATTAAGTGCACGGCGGAGCGATTCTGTGGCATCTCTGAAACACGTTGACCGCAAAAATTAAAATAAAAATGAGTGTTCTGGATGGAGGCATCTCCTGCAGGTCCACAGCACATGATTTCCTCCTACTCTAACTAATCTTCCTATTATTTACTGGTAATAATGAACTTTGAGTCACCCAACCACGTCTCTGCAGGTTAAACCTCCCCGGGATTGACGCGCACATTATTCTTTATTGCACGGTAAACGGGATAATGCGTGCATTTTGTGGGTAAATTGACTTCTAGCTCTGACTAAATCTCGTGCGATTTTTATGTGTTTTTGCATTCTAATCTCGTGCAGGTTTTATGTGCTTTTGCATTTTTACGTTGTAAGGAGTTTCTCTCTGAAATCAACTTTCCTTTAAAATTACGTGTCCATTTGTGAGCGCTTGATTTTGTTGTTAGACGATTAAAATTGTTTCAGCCATCAGATTGAGACAGTTCAACTATCGGGGCTCTGTAATGTCGAACAAAGCGCTTCGCCACAACATCAACTGCTTCCTTCCCAACACTTGCTCGAATGTATCGGTCCCAATCTTGCTCAAGTCCTCGTCATTGTTTCACGGCAAACGCAGAGGTTTCAGATTCAATTCTCTGCGATGTCAATCCTTGCAATCCACGACTTTTTCGAAGGACCTCTCGACGCAGGCGGGGAACGGATTCCTAGAGCCGAATGCTGTTGAGCGCAATGTGGTTCGTCTGGGTTTAGTTGAGTTCTTCCAAGCAGCAAAGCGAGACAATACCGATTTGTTCTCCCCATGGATTTACAGAATCCACCCATCAAACAAGAATGGAGAATTCAGAGAGCTATACTTGTGTTATATCCCGTGATTCAAAGTTGAGCACAAACAACCCGCATACTCATCGCCGTATAGAGTGTGAAATTGTGTAATACCCTGTTCAAAAGCAAGATGAACATGAAATATGGGATGTGGCATCGCCATTTCGGAGCTATTCAAATGTTCCAGCGTTTCCTGTTGCCCATTTTCTCAGGGCTTGCTATCTTTGCAAACGGCAATTTAACCATGGAAAGGACATCTACATGTACAGGTCTGTTATAATGATCACACAATTACTTTAAACCTCTGAGAATCGATTGAATTGATTAAAATTTCCCATTCTTAAGAGTTGGTCACATTCTCTGTTTGCTGATTATTGCAGGGGTGACATGGCACTCAGTTTTTACATTGTATCCATCTGCTGAGTGTACACGGTGTACAATCTGGACCTTTGTGCTTTGCTTGGTTGAGGTGTGGTGTCCCCTTTGATATATTGCATACTCAAGCAGGAATTTCTTTGGCAATCTATGAGTCAACTCAGTAAAGGTAATTTCATTCTTATCTTGCAAATCAGGACCGTTTCACAGTGCATCCTGGAGTGTATCATAGCATCAGGCACGCTCTAAGGAAAATATCACAGGAAGAAGGTCCAGGAGCTTTATATGCAGGCCTTGTACCCACTATAATTGGTATGGTTCCCTACAGTACATCTTATTATTTTGTATATGAGTCAACAAAGAGAGGATATTGCAGATCATGCAAGAAGAAGTCTCTGGACCGGGTAGAAGCACTTCTTATTGGAGCCTTTGGAGGTGGGTTCGCTTTCTAGCTTATGCCTACTTTAAACGGAATAAAACAAAGTAGTTATTTATTAATCCACATAAGATTTCGTCAGTTATTATTATGAAGTTCATTAATTTATTGTAAACCACTTAGTCGATACCAAGAGAGGAAATGAAATTGGCAAACAAGGTAATAACCGTGACTCTAACCTTTAGTGTTTTCAGAATTAAATTAGTTGGATGTCTTTTTATGCCATTGACCTACTGCTATTTTCTGAAATTTTGTTGACTCTTCCAAAATTTGATTAACTTATATCCTACAGGTTTTAGATTGGACGAATCTAATCTGACATATGTGATTGCATTGTTCTACTCAGATCAATTATAGAAAATACAGATAAAGACAAAGTTGTCAAATGCGATAAGATTCATTAACCAGTGAAACTCATTAATCCAAACCTAGAATCAGATTTACTCTTGAAACCATTACCAATTAAAAGACAAAGCTGACACTTAGCTTAATAGATCCGATGTGTATATTATTCATATAGAAACTAGAAGGTAGAGGAACTGAAGAGAACATAGAAAGACACAGATACACCAAAGGATGCAATCAAATGGTTGAGAATGAACTGCAGATTGTAAAGATGCTTTTCTTGCTGCAGTATCAAAGCAAGTGTTACCACTCAAATTAATCAAAATCCATCAGCTCTCAAGGAATATGATTCCCAAATCCTAATGGGCTAGGAAATTTCATAACAGAAAACTGTGGACCACAAATCCAGGATACTGAATTCAGGCTAGTCCCACCATTTTGTAATTCAACAAGATATAACAAGCCAAACATCCATTGGAAATTTTCACTAATAGCAGTTTCCACCCTCCGTTTTTGCAGTGCACAGTAGTAGAGGTTATATTTGTGATGATGGTTACATGGATCTACTGGTTTTGTCCCTAAAAAAGTTTTGAAAATAAAAGTAGCACCATTGTTGTTGAGTGAATTGGGCTTTAGAATAGTTACTCAGTCTATATAGTTCTAGATATAGATCTTTCTAATTACTAAATATTATGCTGTTGTTGTTGTTCAGCATGGCAGCTTCTCATCAATTGTCTTCACATCGGTCTGGAACAAAGTCAGAGATGTAAAAGTATCATCATGACGATGGCTTTTTGTTATATTGGTCCTTCCATGAATAGGAAGCCACTATGAGTTTCAATTATTTATTTGTTATAAAGTAAATTGTTCCCGTTTGTACAAGGTCCAAAGGATTTATTTAGAACCCCTGTGTGTATTGTGTATATGGAGAGTGTTTTTATTTATTTGTGGTGGAACTGTTTTTCCACCAAAAGAAGGTTTTTGCTATGATTGTTTATTAGATCTTTTACGTTGAAAATCATATGAGATCACTCTATGTTATATTCCTAGCCGATTTTCCTGTTAGTTCTTTCTTACTGCGCTTTGTTGTATTATGAGGTGATTTGCCTCTTTACCCCATTAATATTTCAGCCAGAACATTTGTCTTCTAATCTATCAAATAAATATTTTCCATTTCATCTTGTACTATTTCTTTTTTCCTTTGGGATATTAGCACTGGCAATTTGGGTTTCTCCTCCTTGAATACAGTCAAAAGCATCTTAATATTTGAGGTATCCCTCTTCCAATAATTAGCAATCAGCCCTCATGTATGGGCAATTTGTTGTTATTTCAAAATTGATACCCTGATCATTTAGAGAGAATATGGATAATCTACTACATTTCTTTAAAATTTTAGAATCTATTATCTATTCTTGGAAATATCTCTGTTATTGCGTTTTTTTTTGTTGACTCTGTGACTAGCCCATGAAGTTTATTTTATAACTGTGTTGTCAACACAGTTCCTTATTCCGGAAACTTCCCATGACATCTACAGGGTGTTGTAGATCTTATGGGTAATGGTGATCCCGTTTTTCATAGACAAGATCGGTTTTATTGTATGGTTACCCCATCTTTTTTATTGGAGTGTGGATATATAATGCTTAAATATATACATATCCTTCTGCATGGAACAGTATTGTGTAATATTCAGTATTTGAAATATAAGTCTGGACTCTGCATACAGGAGTTTTTTCTTGTGCATGTTCTTTGTATGGAAGATTTGTATTTTAGCCATAGTTTTTTGCATGGAACACTTTTATAGAGTTTATGCCTTAGAGAGCAGTATGTAGGGTCATTTCCTTGTTTATTTTCTGTCTTACAGAGATATCTCCTTCCAGACAAAGATTATCTCCTTGCAGCAAAATATTTCTAAGAGTAGACAGAAATGTTAATGCTCTATCCCAAGACTTTATCTGCCTTGGTCTAGGTTGTAACTTATCGGTTTCATGATTATGCTTTCCATATTTTGATGTATTCCCAAACATGGTGGCAGGGACCAACCCACGTTCTCATCACGACTGAGGCAAGCCAGGGGTTCATAACTGTATGTTTTTTTATGGTTATCAGGCACCCATGTTGTCAGCATTACTTAGAAGAGAGGGCTTAGACATAATTCCATGCTTATTAAGCACCTACATTTTCAACCTGGCTTGGCATGTGATATAATCTTATTATAAGAATGTTTGGAGAACATACTGTTCTATGTAATTGTTCTGGCCATTTGGTAACATGCCCAAGTCAGTTGACATGGTTGATTTCACATATTTCTTTTCATGAAGTTGTTGCACCAGTTTATCAGTGGAGGCAATCTTGCATGGCCAAATGTTGTGTTTTGAGAAACTTGAGAGACATCTTTATTTTGCGAGTGGAAGCTTTGCTATATCTTAATCTGAGTGGCGAAGTGATGCACTTTTATTTACAAGATCATTCAAATTGACGTAATATTAATAGCCAATTGATTTGCAGAAATTGACTTGATACTAATAGCCACTTGATCTAGAGAAATTGACTTGATTAAAGTGCCAAACTTCAAAAACAATCTGATGCCCACATGCAGTTAATACAGGATGTATTTTGAAAACTAGGATTTAACTTTGTAGTGCTTGAATCATCATTTCATGTTGGTTTTCATCTGGTAGTAGCTAGATACGTTTCTCTTACAATTAGATTGTTCTAAGTTATACCTAAATTTCTTTATGGGGTACATACTTTCCCCCAAAAGTTCACAATTCATTGGAAACCAAAACTATAGAACTTTTTTCCTCATGTTTTGCATTGGCATTTCCAGATATGTTACACTTTCTGGATTTTGCCTTCAAACACATGTTCTCAGTACTCTATGAAAGGGTTTTATATGGTATTGGTACCCCTCTGCTTATTTTCATGCTTTCCTGTAAAATGTCTTCTTGTTCTTTTGTTCTTTTCTATTTTCTGCAGACTCACCGGAAAGCTAAAGCTGAACCACTGTTTTTAAGTCATAAAGCACAACTTATTCCTTTAAATTGCTTCTGGGCAAGTAAGTTGTGATGCTGGATTGATCGACCTCTGTGAAACTTCCTGCCTCGTAGATGGCATTGTTGGGCAGTGGAGGAATTACATTGTAAAGGTAGAGGAGACAACAACTGATAATCCCTTGAACCAATATAAAGCCAAGTCTCTGTTCAGCCAGAAGGAAAGATTATTGCAAACGTTCATTGTTGAACATTGGAATTAGTGTAGGAAAGAAAAAGACTACTAGAAAAGAATATAGAATGCATGAATGAACTAGGTAACCTTCCCCTTGAACCTGCAAATTATTTGTCCAAAATCGGTCTTCACTATTGTTTTAATGCTGTTTATTTGATTAGCATTTTTTAATCATTAAAGATTCTCCAATTGCGGAGCATTGATGATTTTGGTTGTTTGATTCCCATTTCTTAATTATTAAAAATTAGTCCAATTAGAGAGGACCGCGCACTTCCCACGTATTTGAATGAGATTTTCATTAACAAGAAAACTTGCATTTTTATGAAGTATATTTATACTAAGAATCACGTATATTTATACCAAGAGAACTTTTAAGAGAACTTTTAACTTTCTCATGTGTGCTTCAAAATATCCATTAAGATCTCACATTTGTTTCCAAATGTGATGTGTGTTTCAAAGATGTGTGCTTCAAAATATTCATTAATTGGAAATCAATGTACAAATGGGTTCATTGTCCAATTTAAAAAATCTTTAGAATATTTCTAATTTAAAAAACATCCATTAAGTTCTCACTCTCACACTTGGAAACCAAAACCAGAGCACACTTGGAAACCAAAACCAATGTACAAATGCGTTCCTTGTCCAATTTAAAAAACAACCCATCGGTATGTTTTGCACTTTTTGGGGCAAGGGCGATTGCAAGCAATAATTAGTCATGCCGGTTTACCCTTTTGTCGTTGTCGCTGATTACATCTGTCAATGTCATTGTTGTGATGTGTGTTGGTTACATCTGTCAGTTCAACCTGTACCTTAAACAATCAATTATTATAATATAATGGATTAATTTGAATCAAAATTTACAATTTTATATTTATTTTATTTGATTTGATGAAAAAAAACATTTTTATAACTTATAATTATAATGGATTAATTCAATTAAAATTTACAATTTTGTATGTAAATTTTAATTTATTATATTTGATCGGGAAAAAAAGCATTTTTATTACTTATAATTATAACGAGTTAATTTCAATTAAAAATTACTATTTATATTTATTATATTGGATGAAAAACACATTTTTCAAAATAAAATTATAGATTAATATATAATAATAAAAATAAATCTTATATAATTCCAATAATTAAAAAATAATTTTTCTAAAAAAAATAATATATTTATATTTGAAAATAATATATTATTATATATAATAACTAACATAATAATAATGTCTAAAAATATATTATAAAAATATAATACATTATTATTTCGAACATGTTAATTTTTTTTTTTTTTTGATGGATAGTTTCACGCTAGATTTTCAAATTTAAAATAAAGATATACAATGAAATGCAAATGTTTGAGTTCATGTTTTATTGATGAGGATGGTTAAGTCCACTGAGACCAAACTTTCCATAAAACTTTCCATTACACACCTTGCAAATGCCAATGAGGATGTTAGACTTTAAGCTTCTCAATATTATTGAATTGAGGCTTCTATGATCCATAATAGTTGTAATAAGAACTTCGGCGTAAATCAAAAGTCTTTCTACATGTGATCATGTGATTTACCCCCAAGTTCTTATTACAACTTCTCAATATTGTCAACTAACATCTCCCATGCCACATCTTATGTGAACAACGATTTATATGCAATATTAATTCAATAATTAATAAAAAAATAGTGTGAGGCACCCTAAATCAATTTCATTTCTACCACATCTCTACATTTCATTTAGATTTGCCCATTCCCATGTCATGATTGTTCCTCAAAATTTATGCCTTACGGCGTTTCCTTTGCAACATTTAGTGCAAATGCTAGTGTATAGAATTGACAAAGAACTTTCCTTTTGTACTCTTTTAGATGTGTTATCATTGTGTCGATCAATATTTGTATTACTTGACCACTTATCAGGCATTTTTTATTGATATACAACGTATAACGTTCAATAAAAATATATTAAATATATTTTGTAAATAATTCACATGATTTTCAGCTAAAAACAAGTTTGGTAAACAGTGTGTTTATGTGCATAAACACATTGACTGTGAAATTTATTATTTTTAAAACAAATTTAAATTATTACAGTGCAATATATAAATCACCACCATCATAGTAAAAAGGAAAACACAAAAAATAAACTAATTTTTTT
>APFE031100315.1:6014-19595 GCA_000404065.3 Pinus taeda
ATCTTCTTTAATGCATCTCAAAATTTCCTAGTGAAGTCCAATGTAAAAAATACACCCACTTATCCAGCTGTACCGAGCACTTTGTTGGATGATTTTTCCTTTTCCTCTGTGTGACAGGTGTGATGGTAGCTTCCCTGCAACTAAATAATTGGCAATGTCTGCATACCAAGGTGAGTGAGTAGATACTGCAAATAAATGTTCATCAGGAAAGGAATCATCCACTAAAGTATTATCATTAGTTTTTATCCGAGAAAGGAAGTCATCAACTACATTTTCTTTACCTCGTCGATCTATAATTGTAATATCAAATACTTGTACTAATAATAACCATCTGGTAACTCAGGCATTTGTAACAAATTTATTCATTAAATACTTAATGGCCAAGTGATCAGTATGAACAAAAGTAGGGTAACCAGTAATATAATGTAGAAACTTATTAATAGCATAAATGACTGCTAAAAATTCCTTCTCAGTAACTGTGTAATTAAGTTCAACAGGGGTCATATTCTTACTAATAAAATAAATAGCATAAGGAAGATTGTATTCTTCTTGACCCAAGACAGCTCCAATTGCTGTATCTGAATCATCAGAGGATATATGAAAGGGCAGTGTCTAATCAGGTCATCTTAAAATAGGAGTTGTATACAACTAATGCTTAAGTTCATCAAATGATTTTTGGAAATCATCAGTCCACTTAAATTCAACATTTTTCGTCAGTAACACAAACAAAGGAAAAACTATTTTAGAAAAAAATTGATGAACCTTATGTAATATCTAGCATGTCCTAGAAAACTTCTTACATCAGTTTGTGTTTTGGGGATAGGAAGAGTCTGAATTACTTGCACTTTAGATGGATCAACTTGAATCCCTAGGAATGAAATGAAGTGTCCCAATACAATTCCTTCATTCATCATCATATGACATTTTTCAGTACTTAAGGCAAGATGGGCTTCTATACAATGTTTAAGCACTTTCTCAAGGTTTTGTAATGCATCTTCAAAAGTCGCACCATAAGGATTAAAGTCATCCATAAATATCTCCAAGGAGTCATTAAGCATATCAGAAAAAATTCATATCACTGCTCGTTGAAATGTTGTTGGAGCATTACATAGTCCAAATGGAAGAACTCTATAGGAAAAAGTTCCCCATGGACTAGTAAAAGTGGTCTTGTCTTGGTCTTGGGGTGCAATTTTTATCTGGTTATATCCACTAAAACCATCTAAAAAGGAAAAGAATCTCTTTCATGACAAACTGTCTAGCACCTGATCAATAAATGGTAAGGGGAAATGATCCTTTTGAGTAGCTTTGTTTAGAGCTCTATAATCCACACACACTCTCCATTTCCCGTTTTTATTAGGTACTATTACTAATGGAGAAACCCATTCACTGTCAGATATAGGGTATATGAACCCTGCATTAAGAAATTTTTGAAGTTCTACTTTAACAATTTCCCTTAGATTGGGGTTCATTCGTCGCTAGGGTTGGCATATTGGTCGAGACCCCTCCTTGATATAGATATGATGAGTACATAATTCAAGAGAGATCCCTTTCATATCTATGTAGTCCCATGTAAATTCTTCCTTATTTTCATGAAGTAACTTCATTAATTGTTGTGTTTCAACATCTATCAAGTTAGGGTTTATATTCAATGTTTTGCCAGGCTCAATTTCTACTATTATACTCTTAGAGGAGATATCAGTTGATGTTTGAGATAAATTTTTAGATTTGAGGTTTTCCTGTGATTCAGGTTCCAAAATTGCAGTTAATTGATCATATGTTTCAGAGGTAACCGAGGAGGGTTCAGAAATAAAGCTACTAATTAGTTCATCCTCGGTGGTGTCTTTAAAAGTTAAAGCTTGTCCAATAGTCAAAATGGGTTGAGTTTCCTCATCATCACAGTCTAACCATACAAGATTATCATTGTTAATCATGGGTGTAGCGTGAGGGTAGAGAGTGAGCTGCTTAGTTTCACATCCATTAGAAATTGTCATTGAGCCTGATCTACAGCTGATGAAGGCATTTGCTGTAGCCAGCCAGGATCTCCCCAAAATCAGTGGATGCCCCCCCAACTTTGTTTTAGTTTGTAACAAAACAAATTCAGCTGGGTAGTTCTAAGATTCGACTGAAATGATTAGGCATTCAATAACCCCTTCTGGTTTGATGGTGGAACGATCAGCTAGCTCTAAGATAGTTGGCATCTCTCTAATTAAATTTTTTAGCTGTAATAACTATGTGGTTTCAAAGGTCATAATATTTATGGCAGCACCTAATTCTACCAGAACTCTGGAAATAAAAGTTTTTCCAACCTGTACTGTAATTGTAGGATGACCAGGATCACCATATTTTATAGGAGGGGTTTTTCCCATCATTAAAGTAGCTAGATCACCCATCACATGAACTCTAAGGGGATCTTTAGCTTTTCTTCCAAGTTTCTTGATGCAAATGTCTCTAACAGTTCTAGCATAAATTGGTACATCTCTAAGTGCGTGCAAGAGTGGAATTTTAACATACAGATTCTGCAATTCCCCTAGAAGGTTAAAAGAAGGCAGCTTAGGTGTCTTAGTGAGAGCTAAACGCTCAGGGAATGGTGGCTCTATTTTTTCAGCAGTTTTATTAGAGGGTGGCTCAATTGTTTCAGCACCCTTATTGGATGATTTATCTTTTTCTGTCACTTCTTTATCAGAGTCAAAAGAAGTAATATCATCAATAATAGGCTCGACTATTCTCCCAAACCGCAAATGAATGTCATTACATTGCATAGGGAGAATAGGCTGGTTCTAAATATCGATGACTTGCACAACTTTATTATTATTATTATTAGGATTGGGGTTCGGTTGTACAGGCAGCTGGGGTCTCATTGTCTGGTTATTTGGTGGAGCATTTGATGGCAGAGAGAGAGATTGTTGATACTGAGGGAATTGGTTTGGAAATGGGATTTGCTGATGTCCAGCCTGGGTTCCAATGATTAAAATAAGATTGTTGTAAAGACCAAGGATTCCACATTGTAGGATCCATAAAGGGAGGGTTTGTTTGTTGCATGGTTGGGAAGTTCATTTGATTAAAGGGTGGGTATTGCATTTGATTTAAGGGTGGGTAATTTGCTTGAAGAGAAGGATAATTATTCCAATGATTAAATGGCATATTAGAATTCGTACCTTGTCCTCGAGGTTGCCATTACCTCCTCTGTGTCAACAAGTAGACTACTTCAGCTTCTTCTTCAGTTGGTTGCAACGTTGCTTTTATTCCTGCTAAAGAAGGGCATTGTTGAGTCTCATGGTCCTTCTCGCAAATGGTGTAAATTGGTACCAGGTTGTCCAGTGAGCATTCCCTCAGTGGGTGTTTTTCTCTGCATTTAGGGCAGAAAATGGCCAAAGCAACTTCTGCCTCTGCCTGCTTCTTTTTAACCTGCAAGGTATCAAATTGTGAAGCAAAAGAGCTTAACATTTCAGTTTTAAATTCTTTAAGTAAATTACATATTTCGACTCTTGTTGCTCCCCCACTAGCTAATTTTTGGACTCTTGAATATGTACTATCCCTGATTTTTGGTGTGTTTACTGCTCCTCTTGAACATCTCTTACAAAGGTTGAAATCTCATCATATGATTCTTTAGATATATCCCCTTTACCAAGCATATTCAACATGTCTAAACAGTCATCCCGTACCCCTTTTAACAATATTGTCTTAAGAATATCCTTACTCATATTAGAGTGATCGGATCTCTGCAAATTATATTGTAATCTCTCCATGAAATCCTCCAGATTTTCGTCCTCCTTCTGAACCATCTTAAATAGTTCCTCCTTTCTTTCTCTTGTCCGACAATAGTCTTGATATTTGGCCAGAAACTTCTCCTTCATTTGCTCCCATGTTGTGATCACATGTCCTCCCGGGCTCATGAACCATCTTAGTACATTTCCTTTTAGTGTTTCTAGAAATAACTTTAACTTTTGAGGATTAGTAACATAATCATAACTTCTACATAATATATCAAACTCAAACAGAAATTGATCAGGGTCTTCTGATGATAAACCATGGAAGTTTGGTAGGGCTGAAAGTGGGATGTTCTTCATAGGAGTTTCCCCTCTGGGAAGGTCCTCAATAGGGAATTCCAAGGTGGAGAGAGAATTCTCGCCTCTTCCTTCTCTTCATCCCCCACCAAAGAGTCCTTCATTGTTTCCATACATTGGTTGTTCCCCTGTTACACTTGCCCGGTCTTCAGCGCTTTCTATTGGGCTTTCAATATTCTGAACTGGTTCCTCAACTTCCACTGGCCCCTCAATATCTTCTATTGGTTCTTCAATGTCTTCCACTAACTCCTGAGTGTGTTATACTATCTCTTCGACCCTTTCAGGTCCTACTACTTCCTCCGTTTCGTAGTTCGTTTGGAGAGAGTGCTGAGTTTATGGCCTCCGAGAGCTTATCCTCTGAGATGTTTCAGCTTTTAAGATAATGTCGTTAATAAAAGTTTTCTTTCCTCCTTTGCCTTTTCCCTTGCCACCTGTAGGATTATTTTTCTTGTGTCCTCTCATGCATCTTGTACATCTAAAAAAAAACCATTAATGCTCTTAAAATCTACGGTCGCCTTCCCCGGCAACGACGCCAAAATGTTGGTCACTTTAATTGCTGGTTAAAGTGCTACATAAATTGTCAACCCAGGGAAGTCTGATTATTTCAAAGGCAACTGCATACTATATGTACTCAATCTTAAAAGCACTAAAAGTTGTAGTACAAACAAATCACACCTTGCTTTAACAACTGAAGCTCCACTTTGTGTTACAACAATTATACTCTATTGCAAATATCTATCAAGGAATGCTTAATTTCATTCAAGGAATAATTCAACAGAAAGAAATAAATTTGCAAAGGAAAACAATGGCTATGTTGTAACAAAGAATCAGGACCCTATCCCCGGAGCGGGAACCTTCAGCACCTGCCTCTATTTATCTAGCTCGCCAATTCACTCTGTAAACTTAATCACCAGCAAGACACTCATGAAATAAATTTGACTAATGCAGCAATCGATTAAGAAAGGGACATAGTTTCAGCAAAGGTAAAACAATATCCAGAAAAAAGTAGTTGTTAACAAGGTACAAATAAAAATCACACTTGACACACTGCAGAAATATAATAGGTGAATCTTGTGATGAAGGTGGGCCCTGTCCTTCTCACAAGATTCCTTAGGAGATGAGAACTAGAAAAAGATGTTCAAAACAAGAATTCTATTCATCCATCAACATGTCATATTACATAAAAAAAAGATTCTAGTCCTGTTTCTTCAACAAAGCCCTTCCTGCAGTCTATTCATCCCCCCTCTAATGTAGATGTCTCCCCTTTATAAAGAGGAGACATCTTTACAAAATATTTACATTATAAACCTATTTCAACCCATTATACAAAAATAGGGAAATCAGTTTCCCATCAACAAAATGTTGTTACAATAATATTGTCTTTAGATTACGGACGTTACATCCAATGTAATAGCTTCCTCGGTGATCGATCTGGTTCCTTTGTTGCTGTCAAATTTGGAACACAAATATCAACAGTTTTAGCTTCGAGATTTGTGTGTTGTTCTTGCTATTTCAGCAACTGCAAAAATAGTCCCACCAACTCCAAGCAGTTTCAGCAACGCGGGCTGCACATCATTCTTTAACTGTTCAGCAACTAATCAATTCAAAGATTAACTATGAAGACAACATGATTATATGTTAAATAATTAAACGTATAGTGATGAGAAGAATCACTACATACCTTTGGAATAATTGAGTCAAAACACTAACAAGGACTTTCAAATATAGGTTGAAAAGGGTGATATTATAACAAAATGTATAGTCAGAAAGAGGCAATATGAGGTCCTAATAGTAACAAAGCGAGATATTAACCTAAATAACAGAAACTATTCTATGAGTACAAGAAAAACACATAAAAGTACACAAAGGAGGTACCAGCACTTGAGTTAGGCCCAACCCCAAGAGCTACAGCCTCATAAGAAAGCTCAGAGCTGGTGCAAAGTGAAATTCATCTTCATTACTCAAAAAATGATAGTCATGTCACAAAATTGTTTACAACAAGAGCTTGAAAATGAGCTGAAATGCAGAGCTACACTAAAGTGTGAAAAACAACTGTTGAATAGATAAACTACCAAGGCTTGAAGCCTTCCTACTTATGCAACGCGAGGACTCCCAACAGTCCTCCTTAACTTTAGGAGATTGTCTGTCTAGAACTGCAGTTAATCAAGCACTTCACAAAACCTACTCAGCTGCCCCTTGAAATCATCTTTGGTGGGTTGTTGAACTCTGAGCTGATGGTGGTGAACTCGAGGAAGGGTTCATTTAGTGTAGGAGACATCCCTCCTACAAATCCTCAGCCTTGTTCCTTCGTATTTGGCTACCCACTTGCTCATAAATGCCTGACCTTGGCCCAAAAGATGTCCAAAAATATGCAATAAGCACGTATTAGACTTTGTGGTCAAGTGACTATTCTCATTCATTCAATTAACATAAATATATTCAAAAGCATGCATAAAACTATGAAAAATGGTGGATTAATCGATAATAATAGCAAAAATGAGCCCATAAAGTTACCCTTTTTTGGGGCTCATCACTTATCATTCCTAGTTGTGGTTCCACTTCTTGTTACAATGTCGATGCATAGTTGATCTTCTCTTAGATTAGCGGTCATCATTTTTACATTCGTTGCAGGATCTTGGTTTCTTTTTTCCTGCATCTTCTGGATGAGGACAAGATATTCTTCTGTGACATGATAAAAAGCCTTACATTAATTGTGGGTTGTCATTAGGTTCTAAAAAATATCTCGCAAATTTTCCTTCTTGTCCACAGTTACAGAAGATAGTTTGGCCTCGTTGGTGGTTCGAGTGTAGGTGTTAATGATAAGCGCTCAAAACTAGAAACTATTTCCTAAAGTTCAGGTGGAACTTCTTCACTGATTTACTTTAGAATATCAGTCATGTGCCTCTAAACTTAGTGTTTTAGCTAAAAAGAGTGGAATTGTTTAACATACCCAAAATATGGTCGAAACCAAAACAACCACGAAACCGAAAGAAAATAACACAGTTGTTCATAAAATTCTTGCATCCGCCTTTTCACAACACTTTATCACGTTAATTCTCTACTGTCGATCTCAATCTCCAATCTAGTGGTTGACACTTTCCCTTCTCTCAAACTAGCCAGGTGAACTCCCACCATTGATCAAGCCCGCTTGATCCAACAGTTGACGCATAATATCGCGTGGAATTCTTGTCGATGTTTAACACGATGAGAGCAGGAAAAAAAAAGTTTCTCCATGCTACATGTCAACTGCTCAATGGAATCACATGGCTACACCAAAATACCACTTACCACTTTAAGTCCACGCGAAAACAACTTTCCCCTTCAATGACCACTTTACTCCTCTGTTAATGTCTGCGCTTGTTTAAACACGATAACCGTTAGATCTATTGATTTGCTGATTAGATGGTTCCTGTTCTCTTCTGGGTTTCTCACATCTTTTGTCAGAGTTTTGTCTGCTCTACCAAGTTTTAATGCTTCCACTACATTTAGGCTGGTTCTAAGTTATACTTTTAAAACACATCTAGGTTCTTCCGATACACAGGAAAATGAGGATTTTAAATGCGATAGCCCAAGATTATATGAATCTAGCTCTAAAGGGCCAAATTGGAATGAACAGAACACAGAGATATTTCGAAGGAATTTAAAACCTCAGGGATTGACCAATTATGCACAAATACAAAGAGATACAAATATATCCAAATTTTACAGTCAAGTTCCCTTTTGCCAAATCCAACCAAAATCCCCTTTACATGAACTCAAAACTTACATAAATACCTTACATTCAACAATCAGATCCTTAATCAATGGATTGATTCTTCCTAATCCTAGAAAAATACCTAATATGCATAATATTCTCCTCGAGAATCTCAACTAAGCCTAAATACTTAAATTGATTACAAAATAACTCAAATCCCTGGATTCTAGCTCAAATCTATCTAGAAATCTTTGTAATGTGACAGCTAAAGGATCCCACTCCTTTGTCTGTAAACTTTTTTTTTGGATTTTTGGAATAAAACGAAGCCTTTTGTCTTCAAGCCTCATGCTCCTGCATCAAAATCCTGAGGACAAAATTCTTCATGGGATCCTTTCCATGAGCTCTTCTACAGAACGACCCAACTTTTGTAGCATGCTTTATGTTACCCAAGTAGCATCAGCAATTGGTTGATCTTTCCACTTGACAAAGTACTGGAAATACTCTTGTCCCCTTGTTTTCTTAACCACTCCCTTATCCAATATCTTCTTTGGTTGCAATGCCTTTTTTATAGGTAATTGTTTTACCCAATCCACCTCTTGTTCTTCCTTGTCTTTTGTTGTGTCATCTGCCTGTCCCTTTTCATACTTGTACAAATCAGCAACATTGAAAATTGGAGATATTCCAATACCAGGGGGTAATTCAATTTCATATGCATCTGCAAAAAAATTCCTTAAGACTCTGCATGATCCAATTTTATTAAATTTTAATTTTTTATACTCCCTTTTTGGAAATCTTTCCTTCCTTAAGTGTGCTAAAACCAAATCTCCAACCTCAAAATTTACTTCTCTCTTCTTCAAATCTGCTCTGTTCTTGTACCTTGTGTTGTTGTCCTGTAGCTATTGTTTTACCTATTCATGTATTGTTTGAATCTCTGAAGCAAAGTCTTCTCCTTGAGCAGTCCTCGTTTTAGCTTTACCCAAATCTCTTAGTTCAGACACTCATGTTGGGTGCATTCCATAAACTATATGGAATGGACTCTGCCCTATACTCCTATTAGGAGAATCATTATAAGCATATTATGCCTATGCCAAAACTTGATCCCACTGCTTTGGACGTTCACCTACAAGAATTGTCAGAAGATTACCCAAGCTTCTATTTACAAATTTAGTCTGTCCATTAGTCTGAGGATGATAAGCTGAGCTGAAACTCAATTTAGTACCAAGTTTCTTCCACAAGGTCCTCCATAAATGACCAACAAATCTAGAGTCTATGTCTTAAACAATGCTCTTAGGTAACCCATGCAACCTTGCAGTCTCCTTAAAAAATAGATTAGCAAGATGAGTAGCATCATTGGTTTTATAACAAGGAATAAAATGTGCCATTTTAGAAAAATTTTCAAGTACAACATAAATTGAATCATGCCCTCTTTGAGTTTTTAGTAAACCCAAAACAAAATCCATACTTACCATATCCCAAGGCCTATCTAGAATAGGTAATGGAATCTACAAACCTGTGTTTTTCCTTCTTCCCTTTACATACTGATAGACTTTACAATTCTTCACATACTTCAGACCTCATCTTTGGCCAGAAATAAAACCTGTTCAATGTTGAGTATGGAGAATGATTGTTCAGAGGTCTTTGTTTCAGCCGGATGTATACCCCAGGAAGTTTGTACACCCCTCCACGTGGGGGAGTGCGGGAGGGACTTCCCCTCCCCACTGGCTGGGGGGTCTGGGGGCCAGCGGTTCCCTGGCAGGGGCTTGGGGACAACGCCCCTAAAGCTAAAAACAAATGTAAAATTGCCTTGTAAAATATAGTAATTTCTAGTCAATTTGGGCCATTCATTAGGGAGATGATCTGACGGTAGAACTTATGCTTAGTTTAGGGTTTTCTTCCCTAGAAGGAAACCCCTCTCTTTGTATGAGGGCATTGTATTTGAGGCTGTGTAATAGATGTGTATTCTGAGCGAGAAACAAAGAGGTGAGACTGTGAGAGAAAACAGAGGATATTATAGCGGATCTATTTTAGGTTGTGTCTCTTCATTTTGTTGGATAATAGAAAGGAAGGATTGGTTGTTCAGGGTGGGTGTAGCCCAAACTGGGTGAACCACATATATCTGTGTCTCTCTTGTTTTATGCGTTTTCTGTGTTTATATTTCTCCAATTTTTTATGTGTTCCATTGCTCTGTAATATATAATTTTCTAATAACTGGTATCAAAGCCGAAGGTCTCTTTGGATAATAAACTCACAGGAAAGAAGGGTTCCTCATTAGAGTGGGAGCAATGGCAGAAGATGTTAATTTTAGGGTTGAGAAATTTAATAGCCAAAACTTCTCGCTATGGAAGATGCAGATGGAATATTATCTGTATCAGAAAGATCTATACCTACTGTTGGGCAGAAAAACAAAGATGCCAATGGGTATGACAGATGAAGAATGGAACCTTCTCGATAGAAAGGCACTCAAAACAGTACGGTTGTGCCTCTCAGCATTGATCGCCTTCAACATTTTGAAGAAAACAACGACAGAGGGTTTGATTAAGGCATTGGAGAAACTATATGAAAAACCCTCGGCCTCAAACAAGGTATTTCTTATGAAAAGGTTATTTAATATGAAGATGTCGGAAGGTGGATCTGTTGCAGACCATTTAAATGATTTTAACACTATTACAAGTCAGTTATGTTCTGTAGGGGTAAACTTTGATGATGAAGTTAGAGCTCTGTTATTCTTGTTCTCATTGCCAGAAAGTTGGAATGGTTTAGTAATGGCCATTAGTAACTTTGTTTCTGGATCTGGTACTTTAAAGTTTGATGATGTTTTCGGTGCTATCCTTAGCGAGGAAATGCGATGGAAAAGCTCCAGTGAGACATCGGGTAATGCTTTAAGTGCAAATTCTATGGGAAGAAAAATGGAAAGAGGAAAGAGCTCAGGATAACGCAGTAAATCAAGGAAAGGCAGATCCAAGTCTAGATCGGCGATAGTGTGCTGGAAATGCGGAAAGAAAGGACACCTAAAGAAAGATTGTAGATCTCGGAAGGGAAAAGAAGGAGACGCATAGCAAGAAAACAATCATGAAGCAAATGTGATAGGTGAGGTGTTACAAGATGCTTTGATTCTTTCTTTCAAAAATATTATTGATTCCTGGGTGGTAGATTCGGGGGCCTCATTCCATGCCACACCTGATAAGAAATACTTTCATGACTATGTTCATTGAGATTTTGGACAAATTTGTTTGGGTGATGATAAACTCTGTAAAATTGTTGGAATGGTAGATTCGGGGGCCTCATTCCATGCCACACCTGATAAGAAATACTTTCATGCCTATGTTCAAGGAGATTTTTGACAACTTTGTTTGGGTGATGATAAACCCTGTAAAATTGTTGGAATGGGTAAGGTTCTTGTAAAATGGCAGAATGGAAACCAACGTCTACTAAAGGAGGTAAGGCATGTTCCAGATCTAAAGAAAAATATAATTTCAACAGGGCAGTTAGGCGGTGAAGGTTGTGTGACAACTTTCACAGATAAAGCTTGGAAGGTTACCAAAGGAGCCCTGGTAATAGCAAAAAGCGAAAAAGTTGGTACATTGTGTTTATGCAATGGTATTTCTAACTATGTTAATGCTTTAACTTCCAAAGGAGTAGATGCAGCATTATGGCATCATAGGCTTGAACACACGAGTGAAAAGGGGATGAAGTTTCTTCACTCAAGGAATTTGTTGCTGGGTTTGAAGAATGTTAATGTAGACTTTTGTGAGAATTGCATTTATGGAAAACAGAAGATAGTCAGATCTCTGAGAGTTGGGAAAAAAAAGAAGAGCGAAAAATTAGAGCTTGTGCATACATATGTATGGGGACCTGCTCAGGTATCATCTCTTGGTGGCTCTTGTTATTATGTTACTTTTATTGATGATGCAACCAAAAAAACTTGGATTTATTGTATTAAGAATAAATCTGATGTATTTGATACTTTCAAGAAATGGAAAGCTTTGGTTGAGATTGAGAAAGGAAATAAATTGAAATGTCTTAGATTAGACAATGGATGTGAATATTGCAGCAAAGAGTTTGATAGGCATTGTTCAAAGCATGGAATTCACAGATAGAAGACAGTTCCAAGAACACCACAAAAAAATGGTGTGTCAGAAAGGATGAACCGAACAATCATGGAGCATGCAAGGTGCATGAGATTGCATGCAGGATTGCCTTTACAGTTTTAAGCAAATGTTGTAGATATTTTTATTTATCTAATAAAAAGAGGGCCTTCAAGTTCCTTGGATGGTGGTGTTCCAGAGAAAGCATGGACAAGTAAAAACGTAAACTACTCTTTTTTAAAGCCTTTCGGTTGTGAGGCCTTTGTCCATATTGATAAAGAAAACAGAACAAAGCTTGAGGAAAAGTCAAAGAAATGTACCTTTATTGGATATGGTGTTAATGATTTTGGTTATCGCTTATATGATTACAAAAATCACAAAATAATTAGGAGCAAAGATGTAATATTCAATGAAAAGGTCTTGTACAAGAATCAATTGCAGGAAAAGAAACAGAAAAAAGAAAACAAGGAATACCCAATTCTTGATGAAATCATTGAAAAAGTAAAGTTGCCTGAAAATAATAATAATCAACAACCACAACAACAACAACCACCACAATAGCAACATGCACCCCAAACACCTGAAAGTGGTGTTAGAAGATCTACTAGGATAAGTAAACCCCCGGAACGATACTCTCCTTTAGTATATTATTTATTGTTGACTGATTCTAGTGAACCCAAATGTTATGAAGAAGCAATGCAGGTTGAAAGTAGGAAGAAGTGGGAGGTAGCCATGGAAGAAGAGATGGACTCCTTAATGCATAACCAGACTTGGGATTTAGTCAGGTTGCCTGCAGGAAAGACTACATTGAAGAATAAATGGTTTTACAGGTTGAAGGAAGAAGATGGAGGAAAACAGAGGTACAAAGCTAGACTTGTGGTGAAGGGGTTTGCACAGAAGAAAGGTATTGATTTTGATGAAATATTTTCTCCTGTTGTCAAAATGACTTCAATCAAACTATTTTAAGTCTTGTAGCAGCTGAAGATTTGCATCTTGAGCAGTTAGATGTAAAGACAGCCTTTCTCCACGGGGATTTGGAGGAAGAGATATATATGCAGCAGCCACAAGGATATGAAGTGAAAGGGAAGGAGAAATTTGTGTGCAGGTTGAAGAAGAGCTTGTATGGCTTAAAACAGGCTCCAAGGCAGTGGTATCTGAAATTTGACAAGTTTAAGTCTGAACAAGGTTATACTAGATGTCACTCTGATCATTGTGTTTATCTGAAAAAGCAAAATGATGGCAGCTATATTATATTGTTATTGTATGTAGATGACATGCTTGTTGCAGGATCTAACATACAGGAAATAAATGTGCTCCAAAGAAAATTGGCAAATTCATTTGCAATGAAGGATTTGGGAGCTGCAAAACAAATCCTTGGTATGAGAATAACTAGAGACAGGAAAAATCGTAAATTAACATTGCTCAGAATGAGTACATACAAAAGGTGTTGAAAAGGTTTAACATGCACAATGCAAAACCAGTTAGTACACCTTTTGCTAGCCATTTCAAACTTAGTAAGGAAATGTGCCCAAAGACCCAAGAAGACATGGATTATATGTCTAAAGTTCCATATGCATCAGTAGTTGGAAGCTTAATGTATGCAATGGTCTGCACAAGGCCTGATATTGCACATGCAGTGGGAGTTGTAAGCAGGTACATGAAAAATCCAGGAAAGAAACATTCGATGGCAGTGAAATGGATTATCAGATATTTGAAAGGTAACACAAATCAAGCATTA
>APFE031100316.1:0-23363 GCA_000404065.3 Pinus taeda
AGTTCATCAACAGAAACAGGACCAATAACAGGGCAGACCCTCTTCAACAGGGTAGAAAGTTTATTTTTTATTATGAATGAAATCACACATTTGTTTGATGAGCCTCCCCATTTTTACAAGTATATAGAGGCCGATGAGACCATGGGGTCAATTTTGAGGCATCAATTGCCTACACTGGATGTGTGGGAAAATTTGATACAATTACTGCTAAATCAAAGTCAGTAATTATGTTATTAGTTTTTGAAAATATTTAAAATTTTCATACACAGGAAGATAAAGACACATCAGCAGGTATGCAGAAAGAGGCTGAGCCAACTCAACACAAGTATTCGGCCACCACAGCAGCACTAGCAGTCACAGGTGACAGGGCCGAGAAGCTACAGGAAGACACAACTGCACAGACACGTTATTCAGTAGTTATAACAAAGCGCTCAACCGACTCCGTGAGCTCCAAAGGTCAACTTGTTCTGACAGGAGTTAAGAGCCTTTAATGTTTCATTAAAGATTGTAATAACTTTCTATCTGCAATTTCTGTATGAGTTAATGAAGATATTTTCCCTCTCAGATGACTCAATGCCTGAGATATTTTGTATGAGATTGCTATATATTCCCCCTCGCATTTGTTAGCAGGGCTTGGACATTGGATGTAAGAGATTGTTCATATCTATTCTGCTCCTCTTTTACTGTAATTCTCAGAGAAGTAATACAAAGGATGATGGAATTTCCAAAGCTCTGTGTTGTTTGATCTTGTCTGGTGCTTAGCTGAAAGTTGCAGGATTCCTGCGTATCTCATGACTCAATAAGTTTCTCTTGTAACTCTTTGTTATGTGTTTGTTATCTTTCATATATCCTTCATGTTTCCCATGTTTAAACAGTTAATAGCAAGGAAAAAGAATAGTTCCAGGACTTAATCACAGATTACCTTGAACTCAATCTAAGCTATTTTGAATGTCTTTTCTTCAATTATAGTAATGAAAGCGTAATTCTTAAATGCTACCATTTCACACTATATCATCACAGTGATTATTGTTTCAGGAATTCAAGTTTGCTCCTGAGGAATACATCCCTTTCTCACATCCCAGCTTAGTGAAAAATTCTTAACTACTTTTCATTGGTTGTTTGCACTCCATTATCACAATTTAAAGCTTGTTTCATGAAGTATCTAAATGGCCCTGTAACTCCAGCTGCATCAAACTCAGGATTTCAAAAACCCAACAGCCACAGACTCCATTGTCCAATGGATTAATTTTACCTGCAGAACTACACTTTAAAGTTTCAGAAAGACATCCTCCCAACCAAACATAAACTAAAAACCTTAACTTCATAACTAGCCTAAAATTTCCATAGAACAGAGACTAACCTTAAAGAGAGAGCCCTCTCTGATTACAGCTGGGCTAGAAGCAGTAATCCAAAGATTGGTTAGTGGTTACCCCGGCCGTATTCCCTTGGGAGTCATAGGGAACAACCTGGGTGTTAACTGGAGGCACCCACCTCCTTCTTCAAATTCCTTATGGATCTATATTTCATGTAATTTTCAAGTTGAATCTACCTACTAATATAAGTGTTCAATAATAAGATAATCTTGTTACACACACTGTAAAGAACCCTGCTTCAATATAATCATTACCACAAAAATAAATCAACTTGAATATGCTCATAAGACTCTAATACATTAAATCGAGAATTTGGTCATCAAATGTATATCAACAAGGAGTTTATGTATTAAAAAAAACATCCACCTTTGAATCCTTATAATCATTCTTTTTCAGAATTGAATTTGGATTCAAAATGATAATAGAATGTCAAATGCAAAATTAATTGTTCTACAAAGTGACATTTCTTGAATTCATCATACAAAATGGTCAAATTTAGTGATCTAAATATAATTCCAAAACTAACGATATTTTAACCAATAGCCTCTAAGAACATATCCAAATTACTCAACGAATTGATTTATGAAATGACTTAAAACAAGTTTCAATTCATATGATTATAAACCCTATGCAAACAAATATGTATAGCATAAATCATCCAACCATAAAAATATGACCAACCAAGTCAAGGGCTCAAACCAACAATCATGATGACACTCAAACCAAATGTTCCAACCATATGTTAATGAACAAATATCAATATCAGCTAGGAATAGAACCCCAAACCAATTCACCACAAAAAATGAACTTACCATCCTCATGCTAGCCAACATGGACAACAATGAGGCTTGATCTCCAAGTATGTCAAATAAAACATGTTGGTGGTGGGAGGTAGGACTCAAACATTAGACCTTTGCAATCAAGAAACACCATAGTGACTACTATATCATATGACGATTTTGGTGCATTAAAAAATCACTATCTCACTCAAACCTCATAGACACCATTGTGCCATATGTTGACACCATGGTCTCTACTACACCATACAACGGGCATTAAAATCAAACAAACGTTGCGGTCATTAGTAAATCATATGTAGAAAAAATGTTGTGGTAATTGCTACACTACATGTCAAGCCTCAGTAAAAAACTTGTGCCATATGCTAACACCATGGTCTCTACTACATCATATCTCAAGAAAACTCTGTCGATCCTATCCAAATGAATAGACACCAAAGTATTTACTATATCACACACTTAACATTGTGGCTAGTATTACACATCCAGATTTGGAAGTGTGTTATCAATTGTGGCCCTTCAGGCTTTGGAATTGTGTTACTAACTTTGTATCAACTGTAGCCCTCTAAGCTTTGGCATTGTGTAATTACTGTGACCCTCCAAGATTAGGTATTGTGCAGGAAGAATGTATCAACTGCGCTTCAACACTATGTAATAATGGTGACCCTCTATGCTTTGGCACTATCTAATAACTATAATCTTTGGGATTTGATCATCATTGTGAAATCTCTCAGGATCTCAATATATACCATCATTGTGAGCTCTTAGGCTCTTAATCTGCAACATCACTGTGAGCTCTCAAGATATTAATCTATAACATCATTGTGAGCTCTCATGATATGAATCTATAGCATCACTATGATCTCTCGGGCTCTTAATATACACCATCACTATGAGTTCTCAGGCTCTCATTTGATACCATCATTGTGAGCTCTCAAACTCTCAATAAATCACTGTAATAACCCAAAATTATCTTATTGTCTTCACAAACAAATCTTAAGACAAATCAAACTAGAACAAATGAATCAAACTCAATTTCAGAACTCTATACGTATTCTCCAACCAACTCCTTTGTATCTTTTCTTTCAATTATTTATTTTTTGAAGTTTTGATCTCATGTATATATATAGCTGGTCATGTGGACCCATAACTCATGAGAGCTTACCACAGGTTGACAAGTTTGTAGTGTTAAAATTCATCACATGTAAGTCAACCAGGGGTTAAGGGATTTTGATGTGTTAAATCTTATTCCATGTTGTGGCTCCATGACCATGCATGCCTTTTAATAGGACTTTGAACATGCTCGAATTGGATTTCGTGCTTCCAAAATACCATAACTTGTCCCATCATTCGATGCTTCCATGAATTGGTTGCATAAACTTGTAACCATGATGAGGTTCTGTTGAAGGCCCCGAAAATCGGGTCGACAACAAGGGGGATACCCGCCAGGTCCGGACCTTGGTTGGAAGCTCCTTATCTGTTTGGTATAGTGGGTCTGACTGGGGATATGGGACCAGCTTCCCAATTCAGTGCGTGTGTGTGTGAGAAAGATGGGTGTTTTTGTTTGGACTGGAATACTTCTATCTAATCTAATGCAATGTTATTGTATTCTAATAAATAGAAAAACATTGAAATTTATGCTAACCCAGGGTGTGATCTTTCTTCTATGCGATCTAAAAAGATTTCATACAATAACTGGTAATAAAGATCATTCAGCTATCATAAGAAAAGAATTCGATAAAACTGAGCTACTTCGTATAAGAAGTTAGACGAAACAACTCTTAAAACTTATCGCATAAATGAGCTATTCATAGACTAAACATAAAAAAATAGTTATCACCGTACAAAAGTGCCAAATGATAACTCAGATATTCATGCTGTAACATATAAATAACTGAAAACTGAATATCACTTTAACGCATAAGCAGAAATGGTTAAGAGATAAAAGTACCATTTATAACTAGTCCTACTCATGAGCTTCAAGCAATGATTGATTTATCTCTCCTTGATTTAACATCTGCTAAGAGTGCAAAAGTTCAACATCAGTAGCAGATATCAAATGCAAATATCAAATAAACCCTGTTCCATTCATCCACCAAAACCTCCTCTCAGGGTGCAAAAGTGCATCTTCTGAGGACAAGTTTTTGATAAATTTCTGGACCCTTCTCTAAACACATGAGAAGGGTTTAAATAATACTAACTAAATAACTTATTTACAGAAATTGAGGATTCGGTTTAAATGACCGTCCTCTTTCTAAGAAAAACTATTCTAAAATTAAATCTACTAACTATTTCTAAATCTACTCCTTAATGTCGCAAGCATTCAATATTTTTCTGAGTAGAGTCAGCTGACTGTCTTCTGCCTTTGGTTGAGTTAAGCAAACAGAAACGACAAGAGCTGGCATTATCTTCTCAGTAAAATTGATAACATGCTTGAGAATCATCCAATGAATATGTAGCATTACCATGTATGCCTGGTAAAAATCCCATTTCAACTTGGTTAACCTTCGCACTGCTTCTGCTTTTCCTTCAGTCTTCTGTTTCCAGTTTGCTTCTATCGCTAATTTTTTGCAATTTTCTGGGCTCGCAGGTGACTGCGCAACTAGGGACCTTCCTTTTCGAACAATTTTTCTTAGCTAATCGCGCATCGAAAACTGCCTCTGTTTCTTGATCTGGGCTTCCCTGATGCGGTTTTTGCCTCTTGCGCCTTTTTCTCTAATTTGGTATAAGGCCCAAAATTTGTAAAAATAGTATTTCTGTGAACTCTTGACCCTGAGAATTAAACTATTTGTTTATGATATCAACGTCTTTCAGTATTCATTCAACCATGACTTATACATGATAAATCTGTGATAGATGCCTCCGAAGAGTTATGAGCTCTTTTTCTTCACTGAATGGATTAAGTGTGCCTTCTGAAATGTTCATAGGAGTGCTGCCTTCCCTCCTCGTTGTTTTCTGCGTAATGCCTTGTATAATGCTTCGTCCTTCTTTCCTGCAGTTTACATTGAGGTGGAAGTAATGATAAAGGACTAATAACAGGAAAACTTTTAAATACCGAAGATATATAAGACATGCCACCTTACGTGAGTTATTTTTTTGGAAAACACAACACCCTACTTCATTAACAACTGGAAATAACCCATTAATTCACATTAAAATACATGACCAACTCTTGGCTAAAACGTTTTCTCGAACAATGAGCCAAAACCAACTGCGATGGAGGGGTCCCGCGTTTTTGCTTTGTGATGTCGTAGATCGTAGTATAGAAAAATCGCAATGTCACAATATCATCGTGCTATTTTTATCGCAAATTGTAGTATCGCAATTCTGCAGTATCACAGTATTGTGGTATCGCAATATCGCAATATCGCAGATCGTTATAATTCTTGTGTAATTCTTGTGATATTTGCGATGTGCGATATGCGATATCGCATATCGGCGATGTTTTAAAGTTTTTCAATGTGAGTGTTTGTCTTCAGTATATGCGATGCGATGAAGTTTCACGTCGCAATATCGCCTTTTATCATTTTAACTCTTTAGAAGTTGTATCCTCTCATCCTTTGCGCGATGCGATATCCTTTAAGGAGTAAATTTAATTTTCTTCATGATGAAACTTAGGTTTTTTAGATTTTTGAAGGTATTTTCCTAAGTCCATGATGTTGTAAGAAAATGTAACATTAACTAATTTTTTTTTAGGGTCCCCACTTATTTAGTATTAGCAATAATACTTCATAAGGAGGGGGGGTTGTTGGTGGCCACAACAGAGTGGAAGAGTGGCTACCTTGGGTTCCTATGTGGGCACTCTGGAGAATCTAAAGGAGAAGTGCTGCTCTCTTGTTGTTATGTATATTGATTTGCTTATCAATGCCTGGAATAATGAAGGTCTCATTCCCAAACATATAGATCTTGAGAAATATCCTATCCCTTTAAACAAGTATGCCTAAATGGAAGTGCTTTAATTCTAGTAGTGTTTGATTTCTCTCCTCCAAATGATTACTTGTCCATATTATTAACAAACAAAAACTTCATTTTGTCACATAAAGAGATGTTCCCTCACAAGTGGTTCAGATCTCCTCAATGTAATAGCTGAAAAGAATTGTAAGAAATACCATACTTGAGATTGATCGGTGATTATCTTAGGCTTGAGAGTAGAGTTTAGTCGTAGTAAAATGCGTTTTTCTACCATCCAAGCATGGTCTATTATCAGTTTCCCAAAGCCACGTAATTTGTTGTTTCCCACCTTTGTCAAAATATTCTATGAAATCAAGTGTATCAACTGACATGGCTTCAATTGAATGGAGCTGTGATTATCTATCTGGTCATTTCTGTGATGCATGTTCTTCATTAGTTTTTGGTTGACATTTGTAGAGTCATTGCCTTGGGTCTGTTACTTTGAGTCATTTCTTCATCATGGAGAAAATCAGATCCCATTTTAGTGTTCACCGTCAGTTTTTGCTGGAGGATTTGAGCCAACATCCTGATTCTCTTCATCATGGCTTTCAAACTTTCAAGTTTGTTTTCGAAAATCCCTAAGTGGGTTCTCTGTCAGTAATGGGTTGTCTGTAGGGATCCCTAATCATCGTGTCTCTGAGGTCATGGGTACGAATCGAGGAGAAAAGGTAGGCAGCATTGCCCTGCCTCCCATGTGAATGGGGATAACTGCATTTTCCCAGCCTTAGAAAGACAACAGGTGCCTTAGTTTTACAGAGGCCCCTTGCTACAGAGAACCTTCTCTAAAAATCTTTCAATGTTGAAACTATAAACCAATTAACTTGCAAAGAGGTTAATCAATTTCTTTTGTAATCACAGCCACCTTAAGAATTGTTTACATATGGAAAGTTCAGAATCACATCAAAATTTTCTAAATCCTACCCTATTCAATATTTAATTCCAACATGTTCAAAAACATTTCTTATGAATCACATCAAAATTTTCGAAATTCAACCCTACGTAATATTTAATTCCAACATGTTCAAAAACATTTCTTATGAATCTCTAGGGATTTCTGTTCTGCAATCCTGAAGTGTGTCAACTGTCACAAAAGCTTAAAGAAAATTTTGAAATCTAATGTCCACAAAACCTAAAACACAGACCATTTTACACTCAACAGGTTGAAATCTTGGAACATTTAATCTGCCCCTTCATCTTGAGCTTTTACAAAATCTTCTTCCTCAACTTTGTGACCAACAACACTTTCTGTCTCACCATAGACCGGTAAATGGGCTTCAGAATTTCCATCCTCTGTAAGTTGGGCATGGGTAGCATCTCCTTTATATAACTTGTGGCATTTCTTGGATGGCATATCTCTTTCTTCCTTCACTGAATCATCTTTTCGTTTTCCAAGAACATAGTCTTTACTAGTTTCTGATGTCTCCTGCTCCTTTGTCTTTGCCATTCCTAACATGGACAAGTGTTTTTTCCCTGACATATGCAGTCCACGAAGATTTTCTAGGCTACCACAGTTAACCTCACAATAGAACACCACCCCACCAATCCTTGTGGCTTCTTTTTCTGTGGCTTTACTACATCTTATGAATCCTTTTCCTTCAACTTTTTTAACCTGGACTAGTGCTTCTTCCCAAACACATGTTGTTTGTGAAGAACTTCCTTTGTGCTATAGGTAACATCACAGAGTGAGCACCTCCCAGGGATATTTGGAGTCTTAGCATCCATATCTTTGATGCCTAGGATCTCCCTACGTGCCCTGTTTTTAGACATTGGTTGCAATCTAGAATCTGAGTTCTTACCCAAAATGGACTTGAAAATCTGAAAAGCATACCCAATGTTAGTAATAAAAATAGTATTCTCTATAATTTCCAATATGAAGATCAACCTCTCTGCATTTTCCTAGCCTCAAAAAGATAGCAGAGAGGTTGTTTTAATTCCTAGTGAATGTGGTATTTCCCTCAACAGTGATAAAGGCTCCCACAATATCAAACATTGCTCAATTAGTAAACAAAAAGAATGGGCAAATAAATAAATAGTAAACAACTTTTCTGGCATAATAAGAAAAGGTAGAAAAGGAATGGATACACTACTGAATCAGAAAACAAAGTTCAAAGTTGAGAGGCTAAGAAGTGAATGAAAAAGGATGGATACATTGCACAATCCGGAATGGAAATTTGAAAAAAAAAAACAGATACCTCTTGTTGGCATGACTGATGTTGATAGATCCGAGGTGGAGGTGAAGTTTGATTAACAAATTCCTGCTGTTGATATTGCTAAGTTGGATTCACAGACCGGTTCAAGCTCTACAAATGGCCAATGGAATATCTAATAGGCTCTGTCCCATAATTCATAATATTCAAAGTGGGTTCTCTGCCACTAATGGGTTGTCTGTAGGGATCCCTAATCATCGTGTCTCTGAGGTCATGGGTACCAATTGAGGAGAAAAGGTAGGCGACATTTCCCTGCCTCCCATGTAAATGGGGACAGATTGGTGGAGAGCAAACGTCGATGAAGGCAACGATGTTGATGGGAATGGTAAGGGGGAAGAGTTGTAACGCCTTGCAGAGATTCCAATGTGCAGTAATTGTGGCCTGAAGATAACCTTGATAAATAAGCCCTTGCACCGCCATGATTCTCTGTAAAATCCATTTAGGACACTCCTTGCGCTGCTCACGCGATAGCCAGGGAGGAAACAGTAACGGATTTTCTCTTCGAGCGCTCAAAAAGTTGAATACTGATCAAGTAAATATCGTGAACAGTGCCAACCACTTAACTACCTTCCCTGATCGAACGATTAACAATCCTCTAATTGCCTAACACATAATCTTATGGCACACAAGGATGACAAGTAGATTTTAGGAAAGTTCATTTCAGAGGGAAATGCCTTACGACGTAATTAGTGAACAAATAGGCATGTATGATGTAAATATACACAAGGACCATGTTGTTGGATACCATGGTAAACTCAAGAAACGAAAAACTGATCAAGTAAATATTGTGAACAATTCCAACCACTTAACTACCTTCCCTGATTGAACGATTAACAATCCTCTAATCGTCTAACACGTAATCTAACGGCACACAAGGATGACAAGTAGATTTTAGGAAAGTTCATTTTAGAGGGAAACACCTTACGGCGTAATTATTATTTCCGTTTCTTGAGTTTACCATAGTATCCAACAACATGGTCCTTGTGTATATTTACATCATACATGCCTATGTGTTCACTAGTTTGGCCTCCAACTTATCATTTGTGCCACATTTAACAACATAGTTATTTGTTTAGGTTCACATAGCTTGACTCCCATCATTATAAAATGACATTGGGGTACTAAACCTTTTTTCATCAAACTTTCACCTCATTTTCTAACCATATCTATTTGTGTAAAACCTAAAGCAAATCCACCATTAACCTAGAAAATAGAGGGTAAATTCTTAAAGAAACAAAAATAATAGCAAAACCAACTAAAAAATTTGGAACAGTGTTGAGAATAGGAAAATAACAAGAATAAAAATCATTAATGTGAAGAAATAAAATAGTGAATAGGGAAAACAAGGGTTACTTGGCTATAATACTCTCTCTATTGGCTACATGTTTTCATTCTCTTGTAAAACCACTTCCTCTCCCACTTCTGTCATGTGAAATGAAAAAATGAAGCAAACCGTTTTGTTTGGGGTCTTTACTATGTATTTTAATAATTTAAAAGAGATGTGAATTATTGTTTGGTGCTTTGGTGTATTAGGAGTAGTGAGCCCATACCAAAGATAAGTACAAATGTTCCCCTACCAAAGATATGAACTAGTGCACCCATACCAATAAATAGCACCAATGTGTCCATAATAATGAGGAACGTTGGTGCTTTCAGATGGAAGTGGAGCATGGATTCCTTTTAGGATATTGTCACTCTAGTGCAAATGTCACATAATTTAGGTGGGCCTAGAACAAGTTGAGCATCAACATATTTTTAAGTTGTTGGCACTTCAGTGGCCATTGATCTAGTCATTGGAGCAACTACCAATGTGAAGCATACGTAAAGTGGAGTACATATGTATTTTTGGCATGTTGTTGCTATGTTTTTCTTGTATTCATGGAGCACCAATTCGTTTGATAGAAAGGTACATTGGTGGATAGTAATGGTTTAAATGCGTTGATAAAAAAGATTTTTATTAAAACCCTTGCCCATCCATTTGCAATAGAAACAATCGCTAAAAATAAAGTAGGGATAAATGGTTTCCTTTAAACCTTATCCTATTGGTATTATAGTGAATGTGGTGACAAGCCACATAAGCCCTTACACATACACTCCTAAAATGAAAATAACTCAACATTTTGAGTTTTCACATGAAATAAATGATTTTTAGAGTACAAGCCATAGCCTGAGGGAAAATACTATGATTCTATGCCTTGAAATTAGTAATAAGGATCATGGTAAACTATATGCAAAGTCGACCCCTCACTGGCACACAAACATTATAGAACTAAAATTTGTTTAATGAGTGTACCATGCACGAGTTCAATAAAGTGATTGGTGGCCCAAAAAGTTCAATGGATTTACAAAGTATCAATCTTAAGTATCATTTGCCATTCATGGGGTTGTAGAACATTATGTTAGCCCTCTCTATGTTCAATATTTGGGTAATTCAAGATATATCAACTCATGTTGGAACATTGAACACTATATAACCATGTTTGTTAGGCACTATTGAAATCATAAACTAAGGAACATACACATTAACCTATGCTCTTATCACTCACATGATATGCCAAAAACATTTTAAACTACTCCACAATGTCTAAATAATAAATTTTTAATATACAAGAAGTAGCAATAGTATAACTATATAAATTAAATGGTTGACAAATGTCCATAAATACTAATCTACAATAAAGATAGAAAACTTACTTCATTATACATCTAAAGTTGCTAAAATTAAAAAGATCATAAAACTGTATAAAATATAACTTTATTTTCAATAATAATTATTATTATTATTAATTATAAAAATTTAATATATATGTTAAATATATATACATTTAAGAAAAAATACAGAACAAGTTTCTTAAGCAAGGAAATTTACCAATACTTTAATATGGACAATACCATGACTTATCAATAGCACATGTTCAAAAAACTATAATTCACTTAATGTGACACTTTTCATATAGATTTTTTTTAATTAATCAATTTAATTAAAGGAGAAAAAAATCATATTCTAAAATATTTTGTGGAGATTATATCTCTACCATCCACCAAATAATTATTGAGATTTCTATTAAAATTCTAGAAAATCATTCCAAAATACACAACATAACTAAATCCATCTAACTCTAGAGCTACAATGCTCAGAAAAACATAATTCTCTGGAGACCCAAACCTTTCCTCAAATTCTTAATCCAAAACTATTATATCTCATAGTGATTAAAATTACAATGAACTATAATTGCAATTAAAGTTACAATTAACTATAAAGATTAAAATACTTATGTGAAGGCTGACATTTTTATCTCAGCAATAAAAATGGAGTCTCGACTGCCATGCCACCCATGTGCAGATGAATTTTGTGAAATTCATCTCGAATGCAGGGGGAGATTTTTTATAAAGTTTTTTCTCTGTGCCATATTTGCCATTTCTATTTTGGAGACTAGGAGTGGACTTGAAAATATAGCGTCACATCTTAACCCCATTTTGAGTGGACTTGAAAATATAGTTCAATGTTGGGATATTATTTTTAAATGGATTTCTTGGATGGTACATGAAGTGTATTCCAAGTTGGTTTAAGTGATAAATTTGATATTTATATATCATAATGTCCACATAGTTATAGTTAATATGGAAAACGAGTACCAGGATCTCTATATCCAATAATATATCTGCATATGTGCATTGAGTCTTTTGTTAATACCCTTAACCTGAGTCCGACTTGAGTCTGAGCACTGACTTTGTTAATAATGGTACTATATGTATTTTCAAATTATTTAAAAATAATTTTGTTTTATTTATAGAAATGATTAATGATACTTGCATTGCGTTTGAGTGAGTGACGAAATGCTTTTCTTAAATTTTTTATTCTTTCAGTGTACTTTTGTACTTTTGCACCTATAGTCAAAATTAGCCGTTATTCAAGGTTAGCCGTTGGAGTCTCTGCTCAAAGTATTTAACATGCTAAGCTGGATCTGTTTCTTCAACTTGTCATGACGATGAACCACACTAGTTGGTTCGAAATGCGTCGACAAAGGTCTTTCTATATGTGATTTACGCCGAAGCTCTTCTTATAACTTTGATGGATCACAAAAGCCTCAATTCTACAGTAGATATATTGATGTCATTTACATGGCATGATAATAAGATTTATAATAAAACTACATCAAAGTAATATTTTCAAGTATTACAACTTTGATCTACAAATATTTATGTTTTTAAAATTTCTAATATATCCATAGGATATGATTTTTCCCTTTAAATATTCATTTTACAAATATTTAATTAAAAGAAATATTAAAAGATTTTGGAGCTCCATTGTAGTTTTTTTTATCTCTATAGTTATTTTAATTTTTTTTGGGTGACATTAATTTTTGTTTTGTTTTTGTTATTATTATTTTATTAGAGATGTGACATACTTACACACCCCCTCATATTGGGTTGTAGAATGTTGGCGTAATACTTAAAATTTATTTGTCAAAGAAAATATGAATGAACTTAAAAAAAAAAAGAATAACTTTTACCATAATCATATTTAACCCACATATAATGAATTAGAAAAACATAAAAAAAATATATATTAAATATGTTTAAAGTTGTATAAACTATTGTGTTTCCAATCTAGTATGACAAAGATGTTGTAATGTAATGTTTAACATTTTGACTAAATCAAATTACGTAAAAAAAAAAAACAAAAAATAATTCATTAATTAATTAAAACAATTAATGTAATGTAAGATAAAAAATTTAACTTCGTCACTTGGATCTACCATGACGGGATTACTGCAAATCGATTCCAAACACCAACTACTGCAAAGGCCAGAGTTGGTGATTGCACTTGCTTTCATATTGCTTGTATCCTCCTACACTACGATCAATTCTCGATTCCAAACCCGAAAAATGCATTCATATTGCTTGTATCCTCCTACACTACGGCGATTCTCGATTCCAAACACCAAAACTGCAAAGGCCAGAGTTGGTGATCGCACTAGCTTTCATATTGCTTGCATCCTCCCACACTACAGGCATATGGGTGATGCCACCATAGATTTGAACACAAGTGGGACAAATGCAAATCGATTCCAAACACCAAAACTTCAGAGGCTGGAGTTGGTGATGGGACTTGCTTTCATATTACTTGTATCCTCCTACACTACGGGCATATGGGTGACACACGCCTCTAGAGATTTGAACACGAGTGGCACTACCAAGTCCTGAGAGGAATCAAATATCTTCATATGCAAACCACTTTTAGAGTGAGTGAAAGGAGATTTAATCCCCTTAAATTAAAATAAATTGCAAACTTCATCATAACTTTACCAAAATATTAACTATAAAATAAAACATTAAAAACTTTGTACATTTATGTGATTGCTTTAATAAAAAAAATCATTGTTGTCTACCGACGCAATAAAATGGCCTGGACAATAGTATTTTGCCGGAATCCAATAATATTTTTTGCCATAGTCTAACGATTATGATTTTTTGCCTTGAAAGTTATGGAAATTCTGGTCATATTTTGAAAAAATTCGGGAGAGAATTTTGTAAATCCAAGTAAAATTTATCAAACTTCATAATTTTAGGTGTACTACAAGTTTTTGATGGTGCTAATTCCATTTCCACCATCAAAAACACGATTCAAACATTGCCTCTATAAGATTTTTTGAAATTTTTTTGCTTGGATTCCAGCCATTTTTAGCCGTTTGGGCAATTCTTCCACCTCCCTAGACAACTCCATTATTTTTTAAATCAGCTAGTTGGAGTGTTTGAATTATGATTTTTTTAGTTATGGTGGAAATGGATTCAACACCATCAAGAACCCCAGGGCACCCCAAATCTTGAAGTTTGACATTTATATGTAAAAATTTCAAAAATTTCAACCAAATTTTTTCATAATCTAGCGAGAATTTATGAATTATTTTGTGAATTTTTAGACTAAACTAAAAATTTCAACAGCGAAAAGTTCACAAAGCTTTCACTACCCATTCAATGATTAGTGATTGTACAACACAGAAAGATGGTGCCCGGCTCAATTAGAAGCTTCTAGTGCTGATCATTTGCCCCCACTCCGGCCCCAAATAACTTTAGCCAATGAATTTCGTAGTGCTTTCATGGCAAGAGCTAACCAGTCTGCCATAGAGAATTTAATGCCTCTATGGTGGCTGGTTCACATACATACTCCACAGCTTGATTTGACAGCCCATGCAGATTCAACGATATGACCCATACATCCGATAGATCCATCTTTTTAGCGTCCTTATGCCAGACCAATCTAACTCAACTTTTCCAACGTGCTCACGCTAGACCAATCTGACTTCACTGTTCTGATGTACATAGTCAATGTAGTAAATGTAGTTGGTGGGAAATATATTTCAAACTTGGCTAGGCAAGCGGGAAATTTAAAAAATTGAAACAAAATATAAGAGGGATGGCAGCATGAAAATTTAGAAATCCTCTCCGATCACCCTGCATATTGTGTTTCAAAAAATCGAAATGTGCAGCTTGGCTTACCTTCGCAACTAGCCAACTAGCCCATGCCAAGCCGGAACACCAACAACTACTGCAGGTTCTAGATTCCCATTTATTGGGGGAATGTATAATTGTCTGCTTTGTCCTCCTCTCTGGAAAAAAAAAAATCAAAAAGTGAAATTACTTGCACCGAGCGTGATCTATAAAGAATAATGATGTTTGTTGCACAGTTTGATGCAAAGTGAGCGATGGGAATTCATTGTGCCAAAAATATTATGAGAGGAAAAACATTCAGAAAGATGTGCATTTCATTCTTTCTATTGCTTGTGAACAAAGGAGTGTGTTCATAAAATACTTAAGGACCAAATATTGTCGTTTAGCCATTGATCTCACACATGCGATCTCCCAAATCACCTTAGCGTTCTCACCACTATTGCAAAAGCGGATTGGAAGAGTTCCCCCTCTTTTTTCTTCAAAGGCGAAGAGAAATTGTGGCGAATAGAGTGCTAAGTGGACTATTCAGAAATCATGAGAAATTAGTCAGTTACAACTACCTCTCATGGAAATGGTCATAGGTGAATGACTTACTTAACGCAGTTGAATCCCAAAAATTGATATCTAATATAATGCACTGTGAAAACCCCCAATATAATTATGTTAATTAATTAAAATGATGCATTTTCTTGTCCTTTAATTTGTTAGTGGGGAATCAAACCAATAGCATAGTTATATAGCTTTTGTCCATATTACCGAATTATCGAAAATGATAATGATGTATATTGATAAGCCTTTTTCCATAAGGAGAACTATTATAGAGGCTATATCTATACATAGCATGAGGAGAAGATTCATTATTTTATGAAATTGAAACGAAATATCTTACTCAAACTTTGTTAATTGCCTTTTGATTCAACTTTTTATTTTTCATATATTTGGAGATCTAGATTTGCAATCTTTTTAGCTTAGTAGAGACACTTTGTTATCTAATTTTTTTATTTATAATTGATGTAGGTATTTTTTAATAAGGAGGAAAATGGATGTAGGTATTTTTTTTGGAACCATTACAATCCTTTGAAACCCCAGAACATGATCATGGTCTTGAAAAGAATGTAAGTGAGATGGATGAAGTATATATTTAAATAATTCTTTATGAATGTTAATTAGCTTTTACATCTAATTTGGTTTGAGATTCATAATTATATATCTATTTACTATTTTGTGTCTAGAATAAGGAATATGCATCTCCTCAAGGCCATCCACATATAATAGATAGCTAGCAAGTGATGCAGCCAAAGCCGCATTGTTCGCAACCATTACGATATTCAACTTGTCTCCAAGGGGATTCAAGGGAGGTAAGTTGTATACCCTATACCATAGCTCATAATACATTGAAATATATTTAATATTAGAATATCTATAGATCATTTGCATTTTAGAAGTCCTCTTAGATAGGGGAAAGCTCTAGTGTGGCTTGGTTAAGCCCTCAATTTAGCTTGAGGATTTCCTTCTTGCAAGTGCATTGTAAGAGGGTTAATTTGATTTCTCTCTTCTTGTTGATGGTCAATCAGTAAAATCACAAGTCAACGATGAGAGAGAGGGGGTAATTGGACCTAATAGAATCCATTAGAGCCATCATTTAAATAGATAATAGCCTGCCCAAATGTTGATGAGGTCATTTTTGGCCATCAAAACAAAGCAACATTACCTTTGAACTTGTTGGTTCCTCCTCTTAAATTTTGGACGAAATTAGCTTCTTCATATGCAGAGGAATTGTCTATTTGAAGAAAATGGGAGACAACCATATCCTCTTTTATCTTTTCACCATGGATTTTCTTGGTCTTTGATTAATTAAGTATGTATATATTATTATCGGTCCTTATAGTTTTTCCTACCAATTTTCCTATGTATGAATTTCAAATCTCACACCACTTGGAGTTGAGTATGACATCAAAACCTTGATCACATATCTTACTTACACTCAAAATATTATGTTTTAATCCTTCTATATATAAAACATCATGTGCTTTGCTTCTTTCGTTATCAATGGTAATTATGGATTTTCCCATGATTTTATTAGATGCATTGTTTTAAAAATTTACTTTACCTTTGTCTATTTCCTTGATGTTGATAAACTTACTTTGATCCCCTGAGTGAATTTACAAGTCATGTCATTATGTTCATAATAATGACATAGAGAATGATAACAAGTAACTTCCTTATTACCAAATGCATGACATAGACAATAGCCATAAAATAATTTGTGGTACTAGAGGATTTCCTTTTTCTTCTTGTTTTGGTCTGAATATCTTTCTAAATTTCCTTAGCCAACTTTCTTGTTGCATTTTCATCTGCCCTAAGATGGAAAATGGTGTCATTCTGCTTGTCTATATGCTTCTCTATTTCCCTCAGTTTTTCATTGACTTCATCAATCTTATTTATCAGGATTCATTCTTTCTTATAACCTCCTCCAAATCAAATTCTAGATGCATAACAGATGTTGCATCTAAGTCCATGTTTACAAGATTCCTTGGATCCATCTTCTAGCAACTAATTGTTCCTAAAGATGACACACTCTAATACCACTTGTTGGCCCAAAGGTCACACTAAGTGGGGGGGTGTGAATCAGTGTGAGATAAATTTTACCATTTCACAACTTTTCATAATCAAACAACCATATAGAAATGAATCATAAGAATTATATTATCTACTATAACAATGCATCATCAAGCTACCATCACATCAATAGCATATCAAGAAGCCATCACATCACAAAGAGACATAAGCTTGTTACATTGAAATCCATATGGGAGAAAAGAACAAATCTTCTTCTTCTTTATTTTCAATTAATTACATAGATTTGTAGGCTACAAATTACTAGAGGAAACTACCCATAATAAATGCAAGCTACATCCACTTGCGGTAGGCTACAACCCAATTGAGGCACCAACCTAGAAAATATGCAAGCAACTACTCACTATAAGCTACAACTTAATTGAGGCACTAACATAGATGATGAGCGAGCTCCAATGTGCTATAGGATCCCACCTCCATAATGAGTGGCTCCAAACTTGATAATGAGCAGGCTCCATCCTGCACCAGGCTCCAACCTGGTTGAGGCTTTGTTGGTGTCAAAATTGCAACACCCGGTAAAAACAAGGCCAAGGGTGATTAACTGACAGATAAAATATGAGGGTAGTCATGCAGTTGTTTTTAGAAAATGACGAATATTTGGGTGCAAGTGCACTCCCTATGGGTCGCACTGCACCCAAATCATGAACATTGGTCACCAGCAAGCACGCTCATGCATGGGCACATTGGATCACAATGAATAAAATTGGCAGTTGGAGGGGTGTTGAAATAAGTTGTGCACAACCTAGATCCAGTGACAAATGTGCTTGCAAATCAGATGACACACAACACCCCATGCTACTAAGTTGAATGCACAATAACGCACAGAGGTCATGAAGAGGAGGCCATGTGTTGGCACCATTGGCCTCTCGCATGCCTCCCGAAACTACAAATTTCATTTCCTACCTGCTACAAAATTCCATTGCATGTCTCTCCCACGTTGTCTATGGCCCATTGTTATGCCATAAAACCTTGTCACTTCTACCACGCCAGCCTCTGTATTGGTCCCTTGTACACCTCACCTCCACATCCACCTTATTTTCCACATCTGCAGCCACATCAACACACTGCTTCCCTGTCACCTCCCACATTTCATGGTCCCCACTGTGATGACGCATCACCCTAACATCAAAGAGACCTTGACATAATTAATGGCACATGAAATCCAATGGCAGAGGAGATATTCCATCCAATGACTACAACAAGCCTCGCACCAGTGAGTTTCATGATGGTTAGTTGGGCGAAGGGGTGGGGGATCAGACACCTTTTCATATCCTCGTCGTTTTTGCACCACCTCAAATCATTCCATAGCTAGGAACTTGATGGTGTAGGAGCATTCCACATGTCTCCCAAGGCCAATTAGTTATTCCACGTGTCTGCCATAACAATTTCGCCCTACACCCTACTTACATTAGCATGACATCACTAAAACTTCCAACCTAAAAATTTGCACACATGTTTGAGGTCTTGACTACTATAAAATGCATTAGAAGGCTCATTTTGGGTTAATTATCATACATCACAGTGCTTGTCCTTATTCCTTCTAAATTTGTTGAATTGGGAAAATTCGAGCGTAGGCCTAACACCCTCTGGGTATAGTTCAAATACATCTGATAGTCCTTCTCGCAGAGGGTTGTACACCCTAACATCTAACAAAATTTGTCATCTTTATCCTAATATCGCTAGGAGAAGAGCACATTTTCTACTGTATGGATGGACTGTCCCCTTGGAAGTGAATTCCCTACAACGTCTATGAATTAATCCCCCGACATACTATTAAACCAAATAATTCCATATCCACTGAATTAAGTCATTTTAGGTTAAAATAAACCTCCAAAGCCACCTTCAAAATGATTCGGACATGAGTTGCAGAGATTGTTCACTGCCTAACCTCATCACATCAATACGGGTCACTAATTCTCCCTTGTTTCAAGGTGTGAAATATGACTATGCAATGGCCTCTTCCTCGCATATAAAGGATGATGCCAACGCGAAAGGAAAGGAAGTAGAAGCAAGCTTCCCCAACACCAGTTCTAGTGATAGAAGTGAACCCATTGTAGCTTTGGAATTAAGACAATTATGTCATGGTTTGATACAACAAATGGATTTATTGAGCATGACAGAAGACTTTGAAGGCTCGTGATCTTCCTCCCCGAAGTTGAGGTATAGGCTATAAGTGACTGAATCCGAAATTTGCCAAACAAAGGAGTATATTAAAAGGTTGGAGACACAAATATTTCTCCAAAAGAAAGAAAAATCCAATGGAACCTCTCTCAAAATAGCTAAGAAGATCATTTGGGAGAAGATCATAAGGTTGGTCAGCAAGCACTGGGGATACTTAGAGTTGATGCAAGACAAGATAGAGGTGATTAAGACAACCTAGAATGAAATGGATAAGTTTAAAGGGAATATTGAAAGGACTTCAAGACATGCTGCAGTAGTAATGGGTTTTATTAATCATATGACCAAAGAAGAATCTGTTGAATCAAACATTGATTTATCTCAGTGGGAAGTTATAGCAAGCTAACTAGAAAAGAAGCATGAGCTGAGAGAGAAGGTAGAGAAGAGAGCGGGAGACATGACCAAGGAAGTGCAAAGGTTTAAAAGAAAATGTGAAGAGTTGTACAAGAATAACTTCCCATCACTCTTTGATGAGTACAGAGATCTGTTCCTGAAACATTCTTTTTAAAATGGCTTAAAGGCCATAAAATAAACTGAAGGAGACTTGGAGGAGGGGGATTATGCGACACAAGATAAAGGTATTATAGACCTATGCTGAAATCATTCTGAACTGTTGTTCATGCTTAAGGGCATTTTCAAATAATGGGAAAAAGTAGACCATGATTTCATTATGAGCATGGAGCGAGCAATAGATGAGGTGTGGAAATGTTCTCCGCCAATAGATGAGGAATTAAAGGACATGTTGAACGTATATAAGTCAGTCATCTGAAAGAAATTCAAGTCGAGGCAAAGGAAAACTATGGCAAGAGAAATCTCGGGCCCAACGACATCATCACCTTCGACGACATATCAAACATAGTTCTCGGCCTAATAAGTGCCCAAGAGAAAGAGAATTTCTACCAAAGCTAAATCTTGAGGGGCCCACTCTATAGTCAATAGATTTTTCAAGAAACTTCTAGAAGAAGTTAGTTACAATATAACTTGCAATTTTGTAACAAATTTTGAGTGGTTTGTCAAATACCACTAGTGGTTTAGATTAGGTCCAAGCTCTTTGAGTGCCCATATATAGGACTTATTTTTAAATGTAAAGGGGGGAGGGATCTTGGTTGTAAGGGAAACTCTGCCAAATATTTTCGTGAATTCTTGGGAGGTCTTCAAGCAATTTTGGGAAAAAATTTGAAGTAAATCTTGGGTTATCTATTTTTATTATCATGTATGTTTCCTTATCACCTTATGTTTTGAAGTTTACCACTAATGAAATACACGTTTATGCAATTTTCATGGCATTTTGAGTTGCGAACTTGATCTGTTGTGAAAATTGTGTAGAATATTATTAAGATCTTAGGCTGAAATGAATTATGGCATCAATATTGAGGCTCCAACCTCCTTTAATTTCTTATAGACCTCTATTTCATATCATTTTCAAACTAGATCCATTGTCATCATATATGATTAACAATCATTGAGTCATAAGTAATATAAATCTTCTATCTCCAATCCTTGACACTATATAATTTGCAACCATTGTATTAAAATCATTATCACAAAAGTAATATCAATCATTGATTTTGGTTGCCATATTGTTGTGCATAATCTGCTCCAATCAGTTCATTAATTAGGTCACTCAGGCCCCTTCTTGGAACTTGTTTTCACAATGTATCCAAAACCACTTCAACCTACTCATATCTCCTCAAAACATAGAAACTGTATTTTGGTCATCAAATAAGTATCAAAATGGAATTATACACCTCCAGTTAGATTCATATGTAAGCCTTGATCACCTAGCTTCTTCTGGAATTCAATTTGGACAAATATTGACCCCCAAAAACTCATAAAAACCATATAAAACTATATAATAATCTAAGGGTTCTACAAAATACCCTTTTCCATGCATGTGTCTATGGAATCCCCTTTCTTAGGTGACATATCTACAAAATTCCCATCAGCATTTGATAATGGTATGACAAAATGGCTACATATAAAATAAAAAACATTTTCAAATTGAAGCTCAATCAGCGGAGGACAAACTCATGAACTTAGAGTTCTTAATGGAACTCTATACGCCCTAAGTTTACTGCGAGGTAACACCTCCAAAATTTATTTGTTAACCACCGAACATTCATATGAACTATCTGCAAGGGCCAATCATCTGTTGATTCATAGAGTTAAGCATGTAACCAAAGTTTGTTTAGTTCATCATATCACCCTACATGTAACCAAACCATGGCAGGTTTTGCCAACACCATCACCAATAGTCACTGTAAAGGATTCATTTTAAAAACTAGTGAAACCATAACCAAAATATTTTCAAGTATAATCATATTTTGAATCATAAATGTATTCTTCACATTAGAAAAAGACTTCGTATGATCACCAAGACTCAGCTCATGTCATTCGATTTGAATTATATGTTTTTCAGAAGGTGTGAGTGCTTGTATATATAAGAGTTTCATATGTTCTGGTGTCGAGAGGGTTGACCAAACTTCAAGTATAAAACCTAGAAGTGCAGGGCTTTGACCAAAGTCAACAATGAGTCATATACTTATGGTTTAACATTTTTCATGTGATCTAGGGCTTATGAGTGACAATGCCCATGCTTAGGCCATTATTTTTCCATATGACCTCATCCATGTGACCATGCATCAATATTGATTTCATAAGGGTCCTTGGTCTCCTATATGATGACATAAACATCACTATCATGCCACGTGGTAGTCTAGGAGGTGTTCCATGTCTTAGTCATTTTAGAGCAATTCACTAATCCAAAACTTCCATTTGTCCTTGCTACATGGAAACCCCTAGTGACACCACATCATCATGCTGACATCAAATATTAATGTGTCATGCCACGTGCTTCCCCATCCATCACATTCTTAGGGTCCTATAATTTATAGGATCTCAAGGTAATTGAGTACTATAGATCATGAATCTTATTTTGTAAATACTTTTCAATCTACCAATGATTTCCAAATAAAAGAAAAATAGAGTAAAAAATGAAAAGAAAGTATAAATAAGAAAAACAAAGAGAAAAACATGAATATTGAAAAATAAGAAAATATTGAACCCCACCAAAAGAAAGAACAATTAAGAGAAAAAGGAATAATAATGAAAGTGATGCAAGTCTAAATGCCACCACACACAAATAGTTTTGCTTCATCGCTAAAACATAAAGTTGTGTGCAGCTTGTTCAAAATGCCACAATCACTAGCTTTTAGTTTAATCATACAGTGTAATCATGATTAAACTCCTTTAAATTTATGTAAATTAGGTTATAGAATAAACATTTTCCCAACAGTTTAATCTAGGTAAATCAATAGTTAGGAATAAAATGATATTGATTCAACTGTTCAATCTGAATCAATTGAAGAAATAAGGGATATGCTAGATAGTTTTTTTTTTGTAATAAAAGAAAACAAAGTGGGTTTTCTAGTCTAAGTGCACCCTAGAGAAAAATAAAATTCTAATTTAGCTAAGGGTAGGTAGATTGGATTATTGTAAGTATCTGCATATATAATTTTTATCCTAAGTTTTGATCATATTGTGGAAAAAGACGAAATATACACCAAAGGATAAAGTGCTCCCACATTTTTTCATATTTATTTTTATCCTATTTGGGAATGGAAAAATGTAAAAGTGCAAGCGGACAAAGCTTTTTGTCGCTTATGGTTAAATTACAGTAGCATTGAAGGCCTCGGGATCAGCCCCCATTTCTCATCAACGACCCTCACCCACCTTCGTCCCCCCCTCTCCATCTTGCCTTTACCCCT
>APFE031100316.1:23935-38217 GCA_000404065.3 Pinus taeda
ACCCCCTCCGAAACCGCCGCCCCTCTGCCAGATTTATGCACCCCACCACAATTTACCCTGTCGTTCTCCTCTCACCGCGTTGCATACCAGTTGGGCCTATTAAATGCATTCCTAGCAAATGACAGTTTTGCATTAAGTTTAAAATCCCCAGGTAACCGTTTAGGCCTAGTGGTCCCACGCCATTTTCAACAGGACATTCGCCACAACTAAAATCTTCTGAATCTATCATTCTCATCCCTTTTCACTCCTTTTTTTATGTTATTGAGAGTTCTGCTCAATGATTACTCTCAAAACTATTCCGTGACTAGATCACGACAAAAACCTGATAGTTCCTTGTTTCTTTTACTTGATAGTTTGATTTCTCAAATACTTCTCCGGTAAGTGTTTCTGTAAAACTCTCCTAATCTCTTATTCTTAGTGTCATGCCTCCAAATACTAAAACTCAATATAAGACAATTAATCCTTTAATTCCCCCTTTTCTAGATTTAGATCATATACCTTTAGCTGATAGGGATTACAAGATTAATGAAGCCCAACGTGACTGTGATTTTATTGAATTGTGTTGTTGGTTAGAGGACAAACATGCAGATAAGACAGATGAAATTAGGCTTTGGGAGTCCAAACTCCCCAATTACATTTCCCCCCTAACATTCCAAGCCCCATAATTTACCAGAAGGTGTCAAGCATGCTATGTCCATGCCCAAAGAGCCATCATTGCCCTTACAGGTGACATTTTATTCACAATTACAACCCAATCCATTGACCAAATGATGTTGGCTCCCTCTGTGGAGAATAATACCTCTTTCTCCCTAGAAGCCCTCACACAACTTTATTAGAAGTTGGATTTTGCCACTAGAAACAAAATCTTTGAGGTTTTCTTGCTTGAGAATGCCTAATTTCCTAAAAAGAATCCTCCATATCCTTCCTCCATCTTCCATGATCAGGCCAAGAAAATTATATTCATCATTTCCTACATTTTAGGTTATATTATGATCACTGGGTAGATGAGTCGATTTTAGGATTCATCTCCATATTCTCTATAGACAACAAGCCCTCCTTGGTATTCAATTTAAATCAATTATTGGCTGATAGTATTCATGAACAATTTATAAATTTTCCCACATAATAGGTGTTCAATTACACCTCTACTTCGATTTATATGTTCCTCTATTATCAGGCAGACAAATTTATTTTTTCACTACAAAGGCTTGATGATGCAAGAAATCAGCAACCAGTGATCTTTTGGACCTCATTAGTCATGAGAGAACAACAAGAATTCACTTATAAGTAGTTTATTGAAGATTTTATTCATCCATCCATGAACACTCTGAACAATGCACTACAGCACAGGATCAGTGAAGAAATCAAGAGAGTTTTTCATTTGACATATCAGGCAAAGACTGGGGATTGGTATTTATACCAAAATTATGCAGAGATCAGGGTGTATGGTTGTGAATTAGCACCCTATAAACTCCCTAAATACCTCCAAATGGGGATTTTTTCCCTAGAGTATATTATACAGATGCTGAATTCATATGACATCCACTTTCTATTGGCCAAGAAGAATTCACATTTCAGGATAAAGACACAGGTGGGCCCATTTGTGTGTATCACAAGGATAATATGCGAAGAATAAGATAGAATTATTAAAGAAATGAAGTTCAATTTGAGCTTTACATGGTCTTATGACCCCCATGGCATCATTTCAAAGCTCAGAGTGGAGAACAAAAGCAGTCCTTACATCCATACTTCAAGGCCAGAAATAAAGAAGTATGCTAATCAGCTAGAATGGACATAAAACACTTTGTAGGAAGTTGAAGAACATCTCTTCTCCACTTCTAGTTTGCAGACTCCTACTCCTCAAGAAAAATCAAGAAAAAGACAGAGGGAGGAAGGATCTTCATCAACAAATGGTAGTGAAATTAAAGAGTTCAGAATCAGCTACAGGAAGAGAACAAAGTAAACTCCTAGAGTAGAGTTGGACAAAGACACTAAGGAGAAGGCTACCATTATAATCACATACTCACCACTTACAATCACCAAATTCATAACATCTCCTAATGAGCCTTCATCTTCACAAGGTCATAAGGAAACTGAGCTAGAATCACAAAATGTCCAGACAAAAAAGGAGAAGACAGTTTTTGACAGGTACAGGGAGATAAAGCTCAGAAATGAGATTTTAAAAAATAGTACCTATAACCAATTCTGGAAGCATATCTCCAGCTCATAGACGAGGCTGTTGTTAATCTTTGACACAAAACATGGTAAAATGCAGATGGTTTTTCTTGAGGCCCAAATTCAACAGCCAAAATCAGCAGCAGACTACAAGAGAACTACTTTTGAATTCAACACTAAAGACATAAATCCCATTGATCAGATGGAGATGCACAAGAAAACTAGTGAAATGATATCCTCCACTTTGATTAACACTGCTATGTCACTATCTAAATTGCACGTTTCATGTGCCAATGTCCAATCATAGCTATAGATGGAGAAAGTATCCTCCTTGGCAAAGGATAACAAGATTAAGTCTTTGGAAGACTTGGTGCTTAAGATAGGATATGACCCTAAATATGTCAATGTTGCTAAAGAGATTATTAAAAAGAAGAACCTGGACATCGCAACCTTGAGAAAGCAGCTCAAGCTGTCAGCCATAAAGGATCCATGGACCAAGGACATTGAAGAAAGTGAAGCACATAAAGTTGACATGATGAAGATGATCATATATCAGAATATACAGATTAGGCATATGGAGGCAAAGATGGAGAAAATAATAAAGGAGAAGGAAGAGAGTCAGAATATGGCCATTGTCCCACTAGGTGCCATACCTATTTCTCAACTTCTAGCAATAGGAACAACAACTACAACGACTTCTCCCACTCAAACAGTGAGTGTTGAACAAGTAGCAAAGGCACTAGAGAACATGTCACTCCAGTCAAAGGAGATTGAGACTTTACAGGGCCAATTCAAAGCTTTGGAGGTGCAAAAAGCCAAAGCTGAAGTTGCTCGGGTTACTGAAATGCAGAAATCCCAGAGATTGTTGGAGAATTTGTAGAAGGTAGAGAGAGACACTTCAATTGGTCATACCTTGGCCCAAGCCAAGGAAACTATTTGGATGAATATACTAGACTCCATGAATGAGATTTGGCCTTCTATCCAAATCATATTTGAGTAGAAAGAGCTAATAGAAAAGGCTACAGAAATTATTGTGTAGGGAAGAGAGAAATTGGGAGAAATGCCCATAGAAGCCTCTAACATAATCAGGTTCTTGAACTCTAAGTCCAAGTATGAGCTTGAAGAAGTAGGGATCAGTGACAGAATTGCAACCATTCTAGAAGTCAAGAAAGTCTTGACAAAGAAAAATCTCATTGTTCAGTTGGAAGAAAGATGTGAAACCTTGGAGTTGAAAGTAAACAGGTTCACAAATAGAATTGAATCATTAATCCAAAAGGGATTTCCCAACATTTATGTTATAAATGACAAATTGATTACACATGAAGACTACATCTTGAAGATGAAAAAAATGGCTGGAAGCAACATCAAGTTCAGTGGCATTAAGGGCGGTATGAAAGTAAAATCATTTTTGGAAACCATGTCAAATGATTTCCATGTACAGAATGAGGTAAAACACATTTTTTTGTCAAACCAACATTTTCCAAATACACGAAGGTAGATGAAATTTATTGCAGGATAACAAAAGTGAAAATTCCAGATGAAAAGAGATGGGAAGAATTGGTCAATTTACTGGATTGAAGGATAATTTAGAAATAGTAAAACAACTGCCATCGCAATAGCCAACATGACAGTCAGTTCAACAATGTAGCACAGTTTCGGGTTTACTCAGCAACCGAAACCATCAAAACAGGGCCAGATTTCTTTTCAACAGCTTGTGTGGCCTATTCTTCTACCAGGATTAGATGATATTGTTTTTAAATCGGCTAATAATACATTGTCGGTTTGACAGCGATTTTGTAAAGCATTTTTGTAATTTTCATTATAAATACTTCGTTCCTTGAAGTATTAACCGTTGATTTATGAATGTAATTTATTTTGCATATTGTATTTTTCAAAGTACTGGAGCATCAATAATACAAGGACCTTTCACAAGATTCATGTGGTGTACCAAATGGTGATGTGTCCCTTCTGTTTATGTGTTTGAACATTGTTTTTCTTTCTTTGTTGTTTCTAAAAAAATTGAATTATTCAACAGAAACTATGATAAATAGGATTTGTTATTTAGAGCACCCTATTTTGGTTATTGGTAATTTTAATGTTTTCCACTGAAGTCAGATCAAGGAATTCTTAATTTCTCCTTGGTTTCTACTAAACCTTACACTTCTGCTATTCCACAATTCATTTAATTTATGAAAAGATCCAAATAGTGCAACCTAGCTTGCCCTATGAGAACTCCTCTAAAAATTGATGTAAAATCCAGTTTAATTTAGAGACTCCATAGCCCAATGGAATTATAACACTCAAATCAACCAAACCAATCAATCAAAACAAACAAGTACAGTCACAACTAGCCTAAAATTAATATAAAAACAAAGCTAAATTAAATAAAGAGATCCCTCTTTGAAGTTGGCAGGGCTAGATCCCAACTTCCAAAGTGGTTTTGATGTTGTCCTATGTGTTTACTCCCTCAACCTCAAAAATACAAAACGACAACATAGTGGTGACCATACTGGGGAAGAAAAATCTTTAGATTAAAAAATCATTATTCCTTGGTATTCAATTAGTATATCTATAAAATTAAACTTATACATCATTATGAAATACATGATCTAAGGTTGTTATTTTTTATATATTGTAGTGTGTCATTGATTTGATTTTTATGTGTGTGATGATCTTTAATAGACCTGTCTCCCAAATAATTTTTACTAGAGCTCACCCTGATCCCAACCCTATTGAATTTGTATATAATCTAGAAATATTGGTGAGAACAGAAGTCTTACAGAGAGTCAAGGTAGTAATAGTCCTCTTTATAGATTCAATTCTCTTCCTGAGAATAGCCCTTTGTCAAGGTATAACTCTCTTCTAGAGAAATTTGAGACTATTCAAGATATTGTCTTTGATTTGCCTTTCCATCATAGTTTGTTTAGATCAAAATCTGAGGCTTTTGTAAATCAAACTATCATTGATAAATCCCTATTGCAACCATACATACCCCAAACCCAGATTCTTAAAATAGATCCTGATCTTCAATCCCTACAACAATTTGACAAATTACAAAGTCTATTTTTAGCTTTGGACCAAGATATTGAAGAATCTTATATTCAACAATCTGTTGAATTTTCAATCTTATATTCAACAATCTGTTGAATTTTCTTCTTTAACAGTTGCAGCAACTTCTTTTTCTAGTCAATCTTCCCATTCTGTTCATCTACAACCTCCCAACCCTACTCATTCAATAGTTTCAACTTCCTCACCTGTGATATCTCAAACTATTATTCCTACTATCCCTGTAGTTATCTCAACTACACCTACATCAGGTCCATCTTCTAGTCAAACTTCCAGAGAAGTTATGGCAGGTAGGTATGCACCTTTGGTGTTACCAGGCCAGCTAAATGTTATTCTTGTAGATTACCAATCTAAAACTGTGACCTTTGATAACACTAGTGCTTATACTGCTCAACAACATGTGGATAGAATGAATGATGTGTTTGACCTTCAACAAGTAAATGAAGCCGATGTTAAAATGAGATTGTTTGCTCAAAGTTTAGGAGGTGATGTCAAAAAATGGTTTAGGAGTTTACCTGCAAGAAGTATAGCCAACCTTGATGCATTAAATCAAACTTTACTAGCTAGATGGGAGATCAAGAAAAATCCACTTCAGGTCCTAAATGAATATAAAAGACTGAAAACAAAACCAAATGAAAGTTTGGAAGAATATTGTGAACGGTTTAATATTGTTTACAATGCCATTCCATAAGACATCAAGCCCTCCCCTGGCCTATCTTTAATTGATTTTCCTGATGGTTTTGATGTAGATATGGAATATCAACTTATAGAGATAGACCCAGAAACTTTGGAAGAAATGCAAGAAAATGCTATTAAAGTTGAAGCTAACATCTTAGCCAAGAAGGCCAAATTAAAATCAGAACGCAGGCTTACCATAAAAGAAGAGCCTTCTACTTCTATTATTGATCATAAAATTGATAACCTAGTGAGATTAGTGAATCAGATGATGCAAAGAGTAAACATTAATGACCAAACTCAAGTAAGAGAGAAACAAAATGATCCTCAAAATAGAAACCAAAACTTTAGAAGTAATTTTCCCCAAATTAAACAAAGAGAACAAAAGGGTCTAGACCAGCAGGTTCGACCTCCTTTTCAAGAAAATTATATAGATTATGAGGGGAATATTTTTGAAGATCTGGATGATCATCAAATAAATTTGATGGGGATAAATGATGATGAAACAATTTTCCTCACTCAAGAGGAGCAAGATCTTTTTCTCCTAGCTCAAACTAAACTAAATTCTTAAGAATCAAATGGATATAAGCAAGGGTTTGAAAATGCCATAATGGAAGTCCATAGGCAGTATAACCTTAGGAGAAAAAAGAATCCAGACACTCTCAACACCAAAAACTCTAATAATTATGCTAAAAAGTCATATGAAACAGATCTTAAGAAAACCACATATAGTCTTCCTAAGAAAACTATGGAAAATTCTAGTAAGAAAAAGATAGAAATCCCTGTCAAGAATATAGTTGATAGTATTTCTAAACCTACTCAAACAGATATCACAACCACCAGACAAAAAAAAGAGCCTATAACAAAGCAAAACACAGATCAATCTCAACTTCCCAACTTGATTAAGATTCAAACATTGTTCAACATTGGGAATGAATTAGAAAAATTTGGAACTCCCTACTCCTCTCACAGAGTTAATGAACAAAAACATGTACAAACCCAAAGTAATGAAAGCTTTAAACATAGGGGAAAACATTGACTCTGTAAATCTGAATGATGACCAGCCTGAACTCTTATTTGGTCCAGAAGTTGAGGGAAAACCACAGGAAAGGGGTGTTCCTCCATTCTATGTTAGCCTAAATATTCTTGACAAAATCCTCCAAAATGCTATGTTGGATTAAGGAGCTTCCCAAAACTTAACGCCTAAAGCTGTTATGGAGAAATTAGGACTTGACATTACCAGACCTTATAAAGACTTATACTCTTTTGATTCTAGTCAAGTAAGATGTCTAGGTCTCATCAAAGACCTGTGTGTTACTTTAGGATAAATCCCAGCTAAAAGCCTGATAATGGACATGGTGGTTACAGATATTCCCCCTAAGTATGGCATGTTGTTGTCACGCTCATGGGGAGAAAAAATCCAAGGAAGCCTACAAATGGATATGACCTTTGCCACCATACCAGTTTTTGGGCAGAAAAGAAGATTATATAAGGAAACCTTGATGAAATTCATGGTGAGTAGTCAAGAGAAACCTCACAACTATCCCCTTTATTCTGTTCACTCAGATTTGGATTCTTTCATTCTTTACAATGATGGAGATATCAACACTCAGTTGATCAATGTTGAAATTGAAATTTCTAAAACAGACCCAACCCAATCACAAATTACAAAACTAAATACTCCTCCTGAACCTTTGTGGAACATGAGTTTTAATGGCTCTTCTAGCAAAGACGGTTCTGGAGTAGGAATTTGGGTAGTAAACACAGGAAATAATCATGCTGAGGGTCACTCATACAACCTTAATTTTCAATGTACCAATAACATAGCAGAATATGAAGCCCTTATACTAGGATTGCAGTTATTGAAAAAATTAGGTGCTAAAAGAATCTCCATTCAAGGGGATGCTGAATTAATTATAAAACAAATTAAAGGACAATATTCAGCTAAATCTCCTAGGATGAGAGCATACGTAAATGATGTGCTTGAATTTATGGAAAGTTTTATTGAATATAACCTTTCTGCAATTCCTAGAAAACAAAATATCATTCCAATAGTCTGGCTTTTTCAGCCAACTCCTATAAAATGCCTTATCCAAATCAAGAATATGCATTGGAGGTGAAACATCGACCAACTATACCAAATAACATGAGGTATGGGCCAGTGTTTGGAAATGATAAACAGATTGAAAGCTTCTTGCAATCCAAAGATGAATGTCAAGATGATAGTATTGATTTGGACTCTCAAGTAGATGGTCAAATTGTTGTACATTCTAATCTAGAAAGGCAACTAGATAATTCAGATGTAAATACACCCATAGATAAAGTTGTAAATAAATTAGAATTGCTTGAGATAGACCCTAAAAAAGAAGAATTTGAAACACTCCAACTAAAAGATAATGTTTTTCCTAGAGTGCTAGTTCCATTAGAAGAATTATTTGTTTTCAATGATGTGGCTAAAAAGCCTAAGATTGAGCCCACAGGAACAGTAGTTGAAGATTGTAATTTAGGTACTAAAAAAAACCCCAAAATCATAAAACTATATAAATCAATCCCAACTGCTAAAAAACAAAAATATATTGCTTTATTCAAGGAGTTTAGTGATGTTTTTTCTTGCAGCTATGAAGATCTTAAAACATATGATATAAAAATTATACAATACAAAATTCCAATTAAAGAAGATCAGAAACTGTTTATACAAAAGCTTCGCAGAATAAACCTTGTTCTGATGCTTTTAATTAAGAAGAAAATTAGAAGAATTTATGATTCTAAAATTATAGTTCCTCTTAGGTACTCTAAATTGGTTTCCAATATTGTGCCAACTAGGAAGAAAACATGTGAAATAAAATTGTGCGTAGATTTTAGAAACCTTAACAAAGTCTCCCTAAAGGACAACTACCCTTTACCTAAAATGGATCATATTCTGCAAAAGGTAGTTGGATCTTCTAGGATTTCCTTATTAAATGGTTTCTCATGTTATAATCAGGTCTTAGTCCATCTAGACGATCAAGATAAAGCAACCTTTACTACACCATGGGGTACCTTCATGTATGTGAAGATGCCTTTTGGATCAATGAATGTTGGAGCCACATTTCAAAGGGTAATGGATATTGCTTTTGCTAATGAAATTGGCAGATTTATCATGATCTATCTAAATGACATAACTGTATATTCTAAAACTAATGAAGGACATTTGTTACAACTGAGAAGAGTATTTGAAAAATGTAGAAGGTTTGGGATTTCACTAAATCCTAAGAAAATAGTGTTTGGCCTTAAAGAGGGAAAAATTCTTGGTCATATCATATCTAAGGAAGGTATTATAATTGATCCTAAAAGGATTGAAGCTATTCTGAAAATTAATCATCCAAGAAACATTAAGGAACTTCAATCATTTATTTGTAGAATAAACTTCCTAAGAAGATTTATCCCTAACCTTGCAGAACTTCTCATAAACATAACAAATATTCTAAAATGAGATTCTGAAATCAAATGTAACATTGAAGCTAGGAAATCGTTTGATCAAGTTAAACAAGCATGGACAAAAGCACCAATCCTTATTAGTCCATATTTTACTAAGGATTTTATAATTTTTTCATTTTCTTCTAAACATATTGCTGCAATTGTCCTTTTGCAGAAAAATGATCAAGGATTTGAGCAACCCATTTCTTTCTTTAACACGGCTTTAAGGGATGTTGCACTCAAGTATAATATAATGGAAAAATAGGCTTTCGCACTAATAAAAGAAATTAAAGGTTTCAGAGTATATATCCTTCATTCTCACATAATTACTTATGTTCCAAACGGTGTAGTTAAAGATATTTTGACACATAATGGACCAGATGGAAAAAGAGGAAAATGGATTGCCATGATTCTATCACATATATAATAGATGGATGATGCTTGAATAGATGGATTATGTGTGGTGGATGGCCTCTCCCCCATATATCTGTCGGTTAGTTTTTAAGGTTGCATTATATACGTTATAATATAAAAAAAATTGCTTAGCAACCTCTCAAAACATCTGGAATATGATATGGAAATCAAGCCAACCAAGCTTATAAAAGGACAAGGATTAGCTAAATTGATGGTCGAATCTAATTTTAATGCTTTAGATATCAACTTTGTAGATGAATTGGATGATCAATAGGAACAGGCGACTCTACAACTAGATGAGGCTTTCATGACCTCACCCTGGTATATAGACCTTATTTATGTTTTATTTAATTTAAATACTCCTCCTGGTATAACAAAGACAAAGGCTAGATTTCTGAAGCTAAATGCTGTTAAATTTTGCATCATAGAAATTTTTTTTATATTGTAAAGATGCTGGTGGTATTCTACTAAAGTGTCTATTGAGAGATGATGCAAAAAGAACAATGCAAGAATTCCATGAAGGTGACTGTGGTGGCCATCTGTATTGGAAAACCACTGCCAATAAGATCCTTAGAGATGGTTTTTACTGGCCTACACTTTTCGCTGATGTTTACAAAAAAGTAACCTCATGCTTTTGCCTCTACCATTGAAGCCCATATATTTTGAAAGCCCTTTCCAACAATGGGGATTGGATTTCATTGGAGAAATGCATCCACCATCCTCTACTCAACATAAATGGATCCTTAATGCTAATGACTACTTCACTAAATGGATTGAGCCCACTCCTTCTAGACTAGCCACGGATGTTGTTATCATCAAATTCTTAGAAACCAATATCCTGTCTAGATTTGGTTGTCCAAATAAGCTTATTATAGATAATGTTGCATCTTTTAGGTCTAAGAAAATGATATATTTTTGTAAAAAATACCATATCACTTTGGGGCATTCCACTGCTTACTATCCACAGGGTAATGGGTTGGCTGAATCTTCAAACAAAAGTGTAAATATTATTAAGAATTCGCTAGCAAACAACAAAAAGTCACTACATAACAAGCTGATAAATGCACTTTGGGTTGATACGCTCATCATAAAGAAATCAATTGGCATGTCCCCATACCAATTGGTTTATGGAATGGATGTTGTTTTTCCATACTCTTTGGGAGTTCCAGTCATGAGGTTAATTCAGGAAATGCAGGCTGAGCCAATTGACATTCAAAGGAGAATTGATCAAACAATCCAGTTGCAACAATCTAGGGAAGAAGTTTATAATAAGGCTCAGGTCGTCCATGAGAATATCAAGAATTTTTTTTTACAGAAGGACAAAATCAGATGATTTCACCTTGGGTGATAAAGTCATAAAGTGGGATTCCATAAGAGAAGACAAAGGGAAGCATGGAAAAATAGACAATTTATGGATGGGACATTATTTCATTTATGCTTTTAGAGGGCATAATGCATTCTTTATCAGAAATTTAGATGAGACAAAATTACCTAGTGGACCTGTCAATTGTAGGATGCTCAAGCATTATTTCTCTGAGCAATAGAATTTATTCTAGAATTTATCATTGTAAATATCATTATATTTATTATTTAGATTGGGTGACCTATTAATAGAAGTCAAAGCCCACATAGAAGGCCCTAAGCTTATATTGATGTGTTACCGTAAGTATTGTAACAAAGAAATCAGAGGTGGATATTGCTGAAATATAACACTCAAGGCTACTGATCAAATGTTCTTCTCACCTCACAGGGAGAGTGTCATCCCCAACTAGAGCCACTGTTAGGGTCCTGTTATCACTCAGGTTGTCCCTAAGCTCCTGAAGGGATATGGCCGAGGTAACCACAGACCAATCTTTGGATTGCAGGTTCTATCCCACCTGAAATCAGAGAGGGATCTCTCTTAATGATTTAGCTTTGTTGGGGATGATTTTAGGCTAGCTATTGGTTTCAGGGGTTTTTGATTTTTTGTTTGGATGGAAGATGAATATGAGGCAGATAATTCCAAAGCAGAGAGGCAAGGGAAAGTGTGATAAGTTTTAAACCATTGGGCATGGAGTCATGCATTAGGGCTTTCTGTTGCGTTTTCTTGGTCACAAGAGGATTATGGAGTGGGATAGCTACACATGAGACAATTACCAATTTGCTGAAAAGATGGAATGATAATCAGTGATGAAAGGAAATTAAGAATCTTTCATCAACTAACAGGGAGGAGAAGTGAATGAATGGTTATCTAGGAGTAGTTAATAATTCCTAAACTGACATTCATATGTGAAATAAATAGCGTAAACAAGATCATTTAAGTATGCATGTTCATAACTATTCCTGATGAAAACATGGAGAAATTGCAGAAATTGAGCCTAGGGTGCAGCCAAGCAAATCCTAAACTATTCTTCTTTTCTGCAATTTAGATAGTGGATTGATGATAACATAAACATAGAAACTAAACAGAGTTAAAGAAACACTTATTGAACCATGTCGAAGCACAGGAATTCCATAGTCACTCCTCGACCAGTTAAACACTGCAGACAGATTCAGAATCCATACTTTCAGCAGTCTTTGATTATAGAAAGTATCACATTTACAGCGCGAGGCTCTGCTCAAGCAAAATATCCAACCAACAAAGATCAAACAACCCACCAACCACTACTCCATTTTTCAGGGTGGTATCTATAAGAAAAATATCTAAAGTCATTTATTACAATCGACCTAAACAGGTCTGCAAGAAAAAAGCTTTCTAAACCTAACTTATGCTGGAATTAAATGTAATCAAGTCTTTTTTGGGCTGCGCCAGTGGCAGCTGGATCAAAAATTGAGTTAGTGTGATGTCCTATGTGGCTTGGTGCGGTGGTTTTGTAATAACTATGCATTGAGTTCTAGTCCACTAATCTCCTGTGAGTTTAATGTGCAGTCATTTGTGCTGGTGAGCTTTTAATGCATCCTCAACTGCTTCTTGACTTTCAGGGCTTTCCTTTTAATGTTGGATTTGCCTCGAGCCCTGAGAAAAATCCTCTGATACACTTTGCTGCTACTCTGATACTCTTTGACATGCTTTTTATCTTCAAACTGCTCTCATACATTTTAACCTCTGAACTGGGTCTCTCTCTGTCTTCAAATACGTTTAAATTGGCAAAATCGGGCTTTTTCGGTGCAAGAAGGGCCAAGGAATCAAAAGATTCCCTAAAGATTCTCCAATATGGCTCATTTCCCGTAGCGATGCACAATTAGCGCTTCACGCATCGAAAATTGCCTCTGTTTTTCATTCCGGAGCTCCGAAGCTTGACTTTCGCGCTTGCGCGTTTTTCCGTTTTTTTGGCTGCTGACGTCAGCATGACGTCAGTTGTACGGCGGGTGACATCAGCGAGGTGACGTGGCAGGGTGATGTGGCAATGATATGGTCGGCAGGGCGGCTCATATGTTACTGCGATTGGATATACTTCTTTCGATACGATCGCAATATCGCATCGGCAGAGAATGAGAAGGTATTTATTTTGGAAACGCGATGCTTGCGACCGCCGATTGCCGATATCGCGATAGCGCATCGGGCAAAAAGGGAAAGGGGCACACCTATGTGGTATAAATATTGCGATATGCCGATCACGATATGGCATCAGCGGAGCGTCCATCAGGAAGAAACAACACCGAGCCATAATACCCTTGCGACCTCCGATTGCGATAATCGCGTCGGAGAGGGTTCACCGGGATCAGAAGAATGTTAAGACAATCGGCAAGGGTTGTTTGTGATCGGAGGAGGGGAATATATGGTTCTGAAGATTATTTGCGACCTCGGAAGGGGTCCGATAACCTTAAGAGAGAGAATTACATGCTTTGGAAGGAGTCCACTGTATTGGAAGATGGTTTTGAAGGGGGAAGATGAGGGTTCTTGCAATGTTTCAGACAAACTTAGCAATTCCCAAGTGTACTTATGGTTATTTTTCAACCAAAGGGAGGGGATAAATATATAAGGGAATTATTAACATAGTTAAAAATAGGGGATGAGGAGGTAGATAGGGAGCTATATAGTAAGGTTAGCGGTCAATATGACCAGTGATAAGAAAGCACTAAGTATGTGAATCTTAGGCTTTTTAAAGGAAGCAATGATCCGTAAAGGAAGTATGAATATTTCTTGAGTAAAGCAGATCTTTACCAGGGTGAATTGCTATGAAAATGATGAAAAGGAGAGTTATCAAGCAGATCTTGACCTCTCTTGGGGGAGTTAGTAAATGATTTAGGGGAGAGAAGAGGGGGAAGTTAGACATGCCTCGCTTGAAGTCCTTCGAAATGGGAACTGCCTTGCTATACTGATCGAATGGATATAACTTTCGAAAACACAAAACTGATCATAATCAATGATTCTGCAACCCTAAAGCTACCTACCCAGTCTACTTACCTAAAAAAAAATCTTCTTTTGGTTTGGGTGCACTTAGACTTGCAGACCCAGCTTTTCAACTTTTCTTTTTTTGTCCTCCTATCTACAGACTACCCTTATTTCTTCCAAG
>APFE031100338.1:0-21624 GCA_000404065.3 Pinus taeda
CTCTCTCTCTCTCTCTCTCCCCCTCCCTACCTCTTCCTCTCCCTCCCTCTCTCTCTCTCTCTTACCTCTCACTCTCTTCTCTCCCTCACTCTCTCTCCATCTCTCCCTTATCACTCACTCTCTCTCCACCTTTATCTCTCTATGTCTTTCTTCTTCCCTCCATCTCTCTCTCTTCCTTCCTCTCTCTCACTTTTTCTCCCACTCCCTCCATCTTTCCCCCAATCTCTCTCTCTCCCCAGATCTGTCACTATCTCCTTCCCTCTCTCCTTCTCTCTATCGCCCTCTGCGCGCCCCCCCTCCCCTTCCTACCTCTTCCTCTCCCTCCCTCTCTCTCTCTCTCTTACCTCTCACTCTCTTCTCTCCCTCACTCTCTCTCCATCTCTCCCTTATCACTCACTCTCTCTCCACCTTTATCTCTCTATGTCTTTCTTCTTCCCTCCATCTCTCTCTCTCTTCCTTCCTCTCTCTCACTTTTTCTCCCACTCCCTCCATCTTTCCCCCGATCTCTCTCTCTCCCCAGATCTGTCATTATCTCCTTCCCTCTCTCCTTCTCTCTATCGCCCTCTGCGCCCCCCCCCCCCCCTCCATCTTCCCCCGAATCTCTCTCTCCCCCAGATCTGTCACTATCTCCTTCCCTCTCTCTTTCTCTATCCCATCTGCCCCCCCCCCCCCATCTCTATCTCTCTCTCTTCCCCTTCTATTCCTCCCTCTTCCTTATCCTTCTCTCTCTATTCCCTCCTTTCCTCTCTCCATCACTCGTTATCTCTATATCTCCCTTGTCACTCCCTCTCTCTCTCCACCTCTCTCACTCTCTACATCTTTATTCTTCCCTCCTTCTGTCTCCCCCCTCCAACTCCTCTCTCTCCCCTCCTCTTTCTCTTCCGTCCTCTCTCCCACCTCCCTCTCTATCTCCACCCTCTATCTCTGTCACTATCTCCTTCTTTCTCCCCCCTCTCTCCCTCCTCCATCTCTGTGTCTACCTCTCTCCTTCTCTCTCTTACCCTTCTATCCCTCTTTGTCTCCTCTTCTCTCTCTTACTTCCTCTCCTCTCTCCCTCACTTTCTCTCCATCTCTCTCTTGTCACTCCCCCTCTCTCTCCACCTCTATCTTATATGTCTTTGTATTTCCCTCCCTCTTTCCTTCTTTGTCTCTCCCTTCCTCTCTCACCTCCCTCTCACCTCTCTCATCACTCTCTCTCTCTCCGCCTATCCTCCAACTCTGTCAATATCTCCCTCCCTCTCTCATTCTCCCCCCTCTATCTCTCTCTCTCTCTATATATATCTCTCGCTCCACCTCTCCCCCTCTCTCTATCCCTCTCTTTTCCCCCCTCTCCCCTCTCAATCCATATGATCTAGAATTTTCATTTGTGTAATCAATAATATATGTAAGGTCTAATATAATACCACTATATATCTCTCTCGCTCCGCCTCTCCCCCTCTCTATCCCTCTCCTTTTCCCCCTCTCCCCTCTCAATCCATATGATCTAGAATTGTCATCTTGTGTAATCAATAATATATGTAAGGTCTAATATAATAATACTTAAAGTGGAGATGATTATTATTATAATATATTGGAATAACAATAATCAATATTATTGATTATTATAATATATATAACATGTTAAAGAAACAATAGTATGTTAACTTTACATTATATACCAACCAATTTCTTTTGATCAAATTGATAGCTCTTTGCCTTACATTTTACATTTTGTATTTTACAATGCATTCAAAAAATATAATGTAAAATGTAAAATGTTGACGTACTTATCGTTACCCACCACCTATGGGTAGTGTATATTGGAGAAATTTTTTCTTCTAGATGGTCCTTAGTGGACAACCAACAACCCCTTGCGGCCACCAGACAGCTCGATGTGCCATTATCTCTGCCCCATGAATGAGTCATGTTATGAACCCAGCTCACAAAAAGATAGAAAAGATAGTTGAACACCTTAGAATTCAGCTTCTTCGAGGGGACAACCTCCTTTACATTACATAAATGAACAATTCTTAGATGATACAAATGACAAGACCTCCTTTCTACATATAGGAGTCTAAGGGGCCATAATATAATCAGAGCCAACATAACAATAATAAATGTAAGGGACAATAATAACAATATGGGGGCTAATGGGTACAACAATATAATAAGGGGGTTGTACTAATAACAATAAGGGGTTACACTAGTAGTATAGGGGCCTAACATGCCCCTCTCCTTCAAAAAGTGTTGTCCTCAACGCTTTAGTAGTTCTTGATGCTTCTGTATAAAATTCTTGTCCTCCCATGTGGAATCTTCAATGAGTAAGTTCTTCCACTTGATGAGATACTCTAAAATTGATCGATTTCGTAGTTGTTGGGTTCTTGTTTCTGTGACTACTCCAGGTTCCAATATGATTTTTCCTTCCTCGTCAAGTTCTGGCAATATTGTTTGAACTGGGACCTTCAACAAATTTTGAATGAGTGGCGACACTTCTTCATCCTTCTTCCATTCATCCCTTACTTCGTTTATCCAATCTAGTTGGATAATAGAAATAACACAAAATAATGCTTCCACATCCTCATCCATTCTTGAGAGTGCACTTGCAACAACATTTGGCTTCCCGTTTTTGTAGATGATTTCAAAATCATAACCCAACATATTTGTGACCCATGTTTTCTTTTCTTCTAAAGATAATCTTTGTTCTAAAAAGTAATTCAGACTATCATGATCTAGTTTTACCATGAAGTGTCTTTCCATTGGGTAAAGTCGCCATTTCTTAAGTGCATGTAGTATTGTCAACGTTTCCTTCTCATCAATATCTTGTTTGAGATGTAGTTGTAAAAAAACCCAATCACCTACATCAAAACTTCTTTCCCTGTGATGTTGATTTGCCTCTTGTTTCATTCAATTATTCACCAAAGTGGCATTATCCTTTAAAAGTTGGAGAACTTGTTGTTGATGCTTGATTTGATCTTTCATTGTTTGAACTTTTTTCTTCTTGATATGTCCTTCTATCTTGATGGTCTCAAGAGTGGTAATTCCGTCCAATGCATTACAAGATATGCTAAGATTCATTTCTTCTTTCTCAATGTGATCTTTCACTTCTTGAGCATTTTTCTTCCTGATATGTCCTTCTATCTTGAGAGTTTGAGGCATGGTAATTTCTTCCAATGCTTTACAAGATATGGTCGGATTCATTTCTTGATGCTCGATGTGATCTTTCACTTCTTGAACATTTTTCTTCTTGATATGTCCTTCTATCTTGAAAGTTTGAGAAGTGGTAATTCTTGCCAATGCTTTACAAGATATGATCGGATTCATTTCTTCTTTCTCTGGGGTTGGGTCTTGGCGTATATCCTCTTCTTTTGATGTTTCTTGACATTTTCTTCCTCCTCTTCATACTTTATGTAAAATAGTTTCTTCTCAGCACACTTATGACCTTTAGTGCATTTGCTATCACAATTGTAACAAAGCCATTTTTCTATTTTTTCTTCCAATTGTTGTGGTGTTGCTTTAAAGAAGGTGTTGCTCTTTGTATTCTCATAATGTGCTATAATTTCCTCCTTGAAAATTAACCACGTAACAAGTTGTTTACGAGAACAAAGCCCTTTATACCATAAAAAATGATCTTGTTCTAAATATGAAGATGCAATACATACTTTTTGTAATAGTGGTACACCATGTAGATCAAAATATTTCTCCATCTTTAGTATCCAATTTATCAGATCCTTGCCATCAAACTTTCTCATCTCGCTTTTGCTTGATTTTAGGAGTTCGAATTTAAAACGATTGTAACTCTGTACTTTCGGATCTTTAAGTTCTGAAATTGCGACTTGAAGTAGCCCTCTACGTCCTCTTTCCAATTCCACCAGTCTGATCCAAATTGGATTCTCCAAGGAAGAGTTATGCCACATCTCCCATGGTGACCTGATTATAGACATTTCTAGAAGAGAGAAATTGTAGAAAGTGCCACGTGTCACTGTTTTGACTTTAGTATCTGAAAAATATACACAGGAAACTACAGTTTGTCATCTTTCTGTAACCTCTTATGAAATTTCAATTTGATGCTCAAAACGAAAGTTATGACGATTTTCGCCAAGTCATCTGTTTGGAATGTAATTCAGGAGTCTAAAAAAAGACCAACTTCTTCAAATCATATCTCTGCATATATTGCGCAAAAAGCTTTGAAATTCGGACCTGAGGTTCAACGCGATTTTGTCTCAAATGGGGTTTTTTTTCGCTTCTGAAACGTTGTAGAAAATAATAATAATAATAAAAGTAAAAAAATAATAAGAATAATAATAATAATAAAAATAAAAATAAAAATAAAAAATAAAAATAAATAAAATAAATAAATTTATAGCGGAATTGCCATGATCACCTATTTGGAGTAGCGAAACCCTAGAATCCAAAGCTCTGATACCAAATGTTATGAAACCTGCTCACAAAAAGATAGAAAAGATAGATGAACGCCTTAGAATTCAGCCTTTTCGAAGGGGCAACCTCCTTTACATTACACAAATGAATAATTCTTGGATGATACAAATGACAAGACCTCCTTTCTATATATAGGAGTTTGAGGGGTCAGAATATAATCAGAGCCGACATAGCAATAATAATGTAAGGGAACAATAATAATAATAGTGGGCTTCTATGGGGCACAATAATAACAATATGGGGACTACATGGGTACAACAATATAATAAGGGGTTTGTATTAATAACAATAAAGGGTTACACTAGTAGTATAGGGACCTAACAAGTCATGTGGTCCCTCACCCACTTGTTATGCTTGTATGTTTGAAGGTGGACCTCCTGACCCCGAAGGTATGGGTTTTCATTGGTATAGTTGAGTAACTTTCCTTACTTATCATGAACACTTTTGGGCATGGATTGGTGGGGGGATTCGATAAAAAGAATGGGCTAGGCCTGTACTCTTGTCTCCATTGCCCAATTTCGTGGTTAACCTTGTATCCTAGTCTCGTGGGATCTTCTTTATTAGCCACTAGCTTTAAGGCTAGGGCTACATGAGAAATCCTGATTTTGGTTGTGTGGTCCCACTTCTCGGCACCATATGCATCTAAACATAAATAAATCTAGAACCTATAGGCATTATAACAATATTTTAACACTTTACCTATAATTAAATAAACTATTGAAATTTAATTAAAATATAATTAAATTTCAATAAATTAACTTTATATTAAACAATATGGATTGACTTTATTTTAACACTTTACCTATAATTAAATTAACTATTGAAATTTAATTAGAATATAATTAATTTCAATCAAGTGACTTTATATTTTAACACTTTACATATAACTAAATAAACTATTGAAATTTAATTAGAATATAATTAAATTTCAATAAACTGACTTTATATTAAACAATATTAGGACTCATTTCAATAAATACCTTAGAAACAAGCCAATAACATAAACGGAAATAAATATAAAACCTATAGGCATTATAGTAATAATTTAACACTTTGCCTATAGTTAAATAAACTATTGTAATTTAATTAGAATATAATTAAATTAAAATTAAAGAAACTAATCTTATTACCAAAAAACATAAAGGTAGGAATATAAATAACATCATAAATTAATACAACCATTATTATGGATATATTAATAAAAATAGGTTAACAATTATGCTAGTGAATCATTATTATAACAAAGTAAATAATAGAGAAATTTATAAAATAAACAAATATCTTATGAAGAAGATAATAAATAATTAAAATTAAATTAACAATCTTGAACTGGTTGGCTTTATTTTACAACTTCTTGATCATATTTATAACTCGTGTCTCTCTTCTTTGTAAATCAGTCCTGATGATGAGTCTTGTTCTAGACTCGAAATATAGACAACATAAAATGAAGACTGTGAAATATCTTAATTTTGAACCATATGCATCACCCACCTTCCACTCTTTTTAGCCCCATTCATTTATTTTCCCATGCATGTTCACATGTGTCCACTGAGTTCACATAGGGTTAGCCTCCTCCACCCCTTGCCCACACCTTAAGTCAGGCTTGAAATGATGCCCCGAAAGTTGATGCAGCGAAAATGAAAAGAAAAAGCATAATTTGGCCTCTCTTAACAAGAAATGTACTACAAAATGCAAAAGATGGTTGGGACATACAAATTTAGCACTTGGGAAAAAGCCAAACATGAGCTCTACCCCTTATCCATGGCCATTTCCCTAGTTCCTATGGGCCCTAGATAAGCCCCCTCCATCACTAAGGAACCCATGATTGTTCCAACCAATATGGGTGATGAACTACCCCACCTTAAGGGGGTGTCCACTACTATATACTACACATCATTCTCTCATCTCCTAGAGCTCCGAGTAGTTATAAAGAAAAATCAATAAAAGAAAAAATAAATATGAAGAAGGGTGGAAAAATAAAGGTCGAGATAACTCATGTACCATAATTCACTCCCTCCTATACTCATATATACCCAGGTGTGGGATTCCCTTATTATAGCTACCCTTGTGCCATGACAAGTGGTTTGGATGATTATCTTGATCCCCACTCCATTCCACCACTGTTAATTTCCACCTGCCACCTGATGGATGTACCATGGACATGTTACCCACTTTAAAAGTTGAAACCACCTAATAGGGTCCTTGATTAACACACTTATTGATCTTGGAGACACTTGTACATGCCAAACCCCACTATGGAAGGGTAAGCCACCATGAAGTGCCCCATTGATTCCATGACTTGTAAGATCTTTTACTTGATTATCCTAGTGATATGTTGTATTGGAGGGTTAGGGGACGCATTGGATATTATGCAAGATTGTAGGTGGGTCTCCATTTGGAGCTTGGTCTCCCTATACGAAGTCCTAGCCCTCTAGAGGGCCACATTGGCACTTGTAGGGTGAATGTTGAAAGCCATGGACCTCCACCATAGCAGAGAGTACTTCATGGATCCCTAAAACCACTCATTGATTGTTCATGTTCCACCTTTTGGATGAGCATGATGCACGTGGTTCACCATGCCCAACCGACTCCACACTTGCACAATACACTTGGAAGATGATCTGGGGTCCAGATGAGGGAATATGACATCATCCTAGCCCTTACAAATGATTTAGGGGTATTTTTGATCCACTTGGAGACCCATGAAGATGTCGTTGTGCTCCTCACACCCACTTGGGGGCACCACATGGATTTTCTTGGAAAACAAGGGGCCAACCCCTTGTCCATTATATTTGAGGTCCATTGTCACATCTTGGCACACTCTGGACTCCATTAGGCCTCCTCGAAGGCCTAACGACTCACTTTATTAATCATTCTACCCTCTTGGGAGGCTTATTATTATGTTATTGGGATATCTTGGTGGGCTTATCACCAAGGGATGTTATTATTGCACATTATTTTACCGTATAAATACAAGTGAGGTGATTCATTTTCATAATCATCACTTGGATTGGGATTTAGTAGCTCTTGAGAATTTCACAGTCCCTTTTGGAGGACGAGTTTAGATGTTATGGATGAATTTTAATGTTTGGATTTATCTCTCTTGTCTTAGAGCTTCATTATTGGCGTAATAGGATGATTGGATATACTCTTTTGTACATGTAAGTAATATTTTCATGCTTATTCTTGTTATTTACTTTGTCACATGAATGTTATTGGGATTTTTGCTTTACAGGTCTGAAATTTATTGGTATCCTGTTCGAAATTGTGGAAATTTTGGTCTTTTATAGCATTGGATCATTGGATGGGCCATGTATGAGTGGGTGAATGTTCATAGAGATCATTTTGTTGAAACGCATCTTGACAAGTCATCGATTATTGCATATCGAAGTATAAAGATCTCAAGTAGCCACTCTCATGCCCTAATGCCATGCGAAGTTGCTTGAAGACCTTCTTGATTGGGTAAACTTCTTCCAAACCGTAAATTCTTTTGACTCCATCTCTCCCAAAGGACAAGGCATTGATCCTCCCATAGTTGGTTACTTTAAGCACATATTTCTCTCACCTCTCCTTCTCTTTCTAGGCCTAGCCTCCATAGGTCATTTAGGCAATCACGTATCTCACATTCTAGCCATCAAGAGACTTTGATTTTTTGTCCATTACTACGCTAGAGTTTCCTCTAAAGGCCCTCCAAATTTCACGAAATTCTGACGATAGGATCTTAAGATATTACAAGCCCTAGCCCAATGATCGTTTCTTGCCCTATGTTTCCCTTGGCTAGTGACCTTATTTGGATCATTGTATTCTATTCTAAGACAATTTGTCCATTGATCCTCTTCCCTTCCACAATTAGGTCAAGCCACTCCTTGATTGATTAATTCCACTTCCTTGACCTAATTCTGCGTCCACTTGGTCTTGTGTGGTCCTGCAACTTTACAACTCCAACTTCGTAAAGATCACATAAAGACCAAGTCTCCATAAGGATTTCTGGGCCTAGGAATCATATTTACAAGTTACATCCCTAAACCCTAGCCTCGAGAATCCTCTTAGCTCTTCCTAGAGAGCTTATCACCTTGCTTTCCAAGCAAGAAAGCCATACAATTGAGTCTCTCTTAGGAATTGGCCTTTGGAATCGCCTTTCATCCTCTCATTAACACATCCATTATTGTGATTCCTCTTATACCAGGTCTCCTCCCATCGGTGAAAGTCTGTAAAGAGCAAGAAGCCTTAACTGAGGTCACTGTGTGCTATCGCTGTGTTGTTGCCCTTATCCTAGTAGTTTCTCTATAGGATCCTCTCCTAGGAGCCCTACTAGTTTGAGTGGTAACACTTACATTACACCTAATGCATAATGCATACACACCTCCACCATAATGCGCAATGAATTATCATAAAACTGAAAGATACATTTTCTTCCTAATGTTATTGTTACAATGATTTGTTTCATAAATTTACAAAGTTATTCAAAATATTTTTATTACTTACAAAAGCCTTCAATAATTTTTGTGAAAAATTATATATATTTTCATAATATAAAATGAGAAGTACCATCAATCATTTAATAAATAACTTCAGTAATTCTTGTGAAAAATTATATATATTTTTATAATATAAAATGAGAAGTATCATCAATCAATCGTTTAATAAGTAACCTACTTGTATTTTACTAACATTTATCAAATCAAAACTCCTTAGGTACAAACTTCTTTTTAATGGAAAAGCCCAAAATTGAAACAAAAGATTTCCACCTCTAAAAATTTTATCCCTCTGAAACTTGTTAAATCAAAACTAAAATAAATTTATCCTCATTCTTTTATACATATATATATATATATATATATATATATATATATTATATATATAAACAGTTATAAAAAATTACTACCATTCAATCATTTTAATATACATGCAACTTTTTTTTACACATTGTTACGTTTTAAAAATATAAATAATTCAAAAAATAAGAAATAAAACACCTTTACTAAATACTAATATCACAATTAACACAAATTAACCTTTCAAAATTATATTTCAATTAAACTTATAAAACCTAATTACAATATTCCTCATTCATTAGAATGATATATAAAGATTAAATTAGAGATAAATTTAATCATAATCTTCGCTAAACCTACTCATAACACCAACAATTCATCATTAGAAAACATATTTATTAAATCATATTTTACCATTTGAAAGTAAATGAAGGTTTCCAATTTTTCTTTCTGCAAATTATAAAAGCTAAAAAAAACCAGTGACAAATCAATGGGTAACTTAGCTACAAAGAGACATGGGTGAAAGAAAAACCTAAGAAGAAAACTTGTTGCTCTGTTGAAATGGCTCTGTTCTTTAACACATCACACAATATTTAATTGTAAACTTCAGGTTAATTCTAAACTTCACTCTGTAAATATATCACGACGAGAAAAAAATATCAGCACAATAGAGCTGGAACTAGAAAATCTCAAAAAAATTAAAAATGCAAAATAATACAACTAAAGTAAAATATGTTCAACACGAATTTTACTAAAAAAATTCAGGGTGATGGCTACTGCTAATAGCCATTGTCATTTATTGATGGTTGCAATCTGCAGGACGATGAATAGGGTGATGGCTACTGCTAACAGTCTATTCAGTGAATCCTTGAAACTTTTTTCCACTGCTGCAACAATGAGTGAATACTTTGGAGGGAAGGCCTGTAATCTTTGAAACCACAGTAAGAATGTGAATGTAACTAATAAATATAAGTTATATTTTAACCCAAAATGAAAATTCCCAAACATTGTAAATGCTCACTAGCATGGTGCAATTAAGCCTTCCCAAATGCTAGGGAGCATGATGCAATTAAACCTTCCCAATTGCTCACTAGCATGATGCAATTAAACCTTCCCAAATCACAGTGAGAAGGTGAGTATACAATAAGCATCAAGTTATGTTTCAGCCTTGAGCTTCATCGAGTTACGTTTGAACCCTGAACTTCATCAGGTTACGTTGAGCTCTGAGCTTCGTCAGCTCACCTCAAAAAAAATCAGGAACAGTTGGGTTCCTTTCTTGAAACATTTTTCTATGGCTGCAATACAGAGTCAAGAACAGTTGGGTACCTTTCTTGAAACTTTCTTCCATGGCTGCAATACAGTGTCAAGAACAGTTGGGTACCTTTCTTGAAACTATCTTCCGTAGCTGCAATACAGAGTCAAGAACAGTTGGGTACCTTTCTTGAAACTTTCTTCCATGGCTGCAATACAGAGTCAAGAACAGTTAGGTACCTTTCTTGAAACTTTCTTCCATGGCTGCAAAACAGAGTCTGAATACTTGGAGGGGAAGGCTTGTAATCTTCCTCGCTTCGAACGAATCTCAGGTGTGGTTCCTTGCCCTATCTCACACACATTTGAAATGCTGTTGAAACTATGTTGGAAATCTCCAGGTTCACTAACCTTATTTAAGGGTAATGCTTTTACAGACTCCAAACTTTGACCCTCATCCGAGCATTCATGATGTTGCAAACTAGATTTGCCCAAATCATTTTTCATTAGCCCTAGGGTGTTTTTGGGTAAAACCTGGACTGAAACCTTTTCCTGAATTTCGATGCCGACAGTTATATGATGTTGCTGACCTTCTAATAGCTCAATGGCATCTACCAGCAAATAGAGAGATCCACCCATACTATTCTCCTGGTTTGCAATCTATTGATTGTACAAACCGAGGCTTCTTATGCTTGAATTCCTCTGACCTCTATCTTCACTATGAGATATGTGATAATTTCTATTATAAATCTGAGAATTCATACCTGATTGCAGAAATTTCCGGTATTCAGAAATCAGATTATTCTTATAAACAGCGCGTTATACATTGAAAGTCTGGGACTGAAACTCAGAGAAATTTTCGTTTACCTTAAGGTACTTGGACGACGCCTTGACCTGGGTAGAATGCTGAATGCCAGGAATGCGATGTAGAGATGGAATGGATTCTTTTCTGCCCTTAATATTCATTTTCTGCTTCACATTTGCTTGGAACTCAGGATTCTGCGCAGGAGAAGAATCTTGGTCTCCCAAATAAGCCCTAAAATAATTTGGGAATTTAGCAGAAATATCATCCGCTGTTGGAGAAGAATGAGCAATATTGATATTATGATCGAATTGGGGAATACATGTGCTCTGCAGAGATGTTAAAGAAGGGTAATACTTCTAATTGGTGCAAGGCTACTGCAAGTCCTCTAACCAGTGCTTCTTACAGAAGCGGGATCCTCTTCACTAATCAACGTGGTCTGGTTGAAAACTGATGTGGGATGTGGTAATGAAACATACCTCTCGCAACTGATGGCTATGGCGTCCCCGGTTTGCTATATCATTTTATCGAATCCGTAATTTTCTGCGACTGATGAATTGGGCTGCATTAACCGTATTCACATCCAGGAGCTTGGCTTCTCCTCTGCCGATGAATTTGTGTATTGTGAAGCAATCGGAATTGGGCTGATCTTAAGAGTCTTGGGACGACTTGCAGAAGGAGAACAAGAATGACCAGAAAGAAATGGAGGAATGAATGTTAGAAGAATGAGGCGGTGTTAATTATATTTATCGATTTTTATAGATAACGAAGGTGCACAGATCGTTCCTCGTTATATACATGAAGAGAGGATACAAGAGGGCTATGATTTGGCCTCGCTGTGGAGCAATAGGACATCACGACATGCAGCTTAGGTATTCCTCTCAACCTATTTTTACCCTGGGATTTTATGGATTTTAAGTTATATGGACAAGGCAGAAAAATAAATTATATATAATTAAAATTAAAATTAAAGTTTTAAATTATTGAAATAAAAATACTTAAAAGGATAATGTTGATTGTGAACAAATAGTTTAATTAGGATTTATATTAAGTTTGAATTTCTTTATCAGGTTAGAAGTTTCTAATTAAAAAATTTAATTTTATTAAACTAAAAATAATTAAAATGATAATATTGATTATGAATATTTAGTTGAATTATAAATTATAGAATCAAACAATTTTCAACAATAAATGGATGAATAATTTTTCATATGGGGTGTTTTGCATGCGAGAGGGTGGGAGGCGGGTTGTCGCCGCCCCATCTAGCCACATGACCAAGGGACATGGAAACATACTTCATAGTTGTTTAAACATGAAGCACAAACACAACACAAGAGACACCCTTATTTTGTTGTTTGACATTCATCAAACGGATCACCACCTTTGCACTTCAAACCCACGACAAATCCATTCACTTCGACAGATGATCATCACACCTACTTACCTGACCTATTTGCCTTGTACAACTAGTCAAATGTTATATCCATTAATGAGGAGTTTAAATGAAAAGGTTCTGCTTACCACCCACATCACATTCAACAACAAAATCAGATAGGAGGATCTCCAACAATATTGGGCATTTAAGTGGTTAAATTAGGGGAACTGGAAACTCAGAACCATTTCTTACAAAGGAGCTAAGTCCTTGATCGCTAGCTCAACCCATGCCTAATCTTATGCACCGTGCAGATTCTGCAATTTGTTCCTCTTTTGGCTACACAAATCTCATACTTTCTCAACTTTCCTTAAGAGTCTCTCAAAAAGGAATGCCAACTTGTTAACAAGCTTTGTTCCATTTTTCCGACATTTTCCTTTCTCAACTCCAAAAAACAATTCTCGTCAGCCACTAGAAGTCGCTCTTGGACAAAGATATATCTTTCTTTTCGAACTTGACTTGGAAGCTCTGATGTAATGGGAAGTCATCTCGATAGCAAGCTGGCCATACCTTGTTGCAGGTCAATCATCCTCCCCCTAGTTATTTCTTACTCTTACGCCTTTAGTTGGATCTCTTTCAAATTCTACCTCTATTAAGGTTTTGGGTTTCGTTTCCTGCTCATTAGTTTTTGTTCCCTTACAAAATTTATGGCATCTCATTCTCTATAGACACTCTAATCTTTAGGGCGCATCCTCTCTCTAAACCCATCATTTCTTGGAAATTTTGCTTCTTATTTGGTCCTCTCTTGATTTCGACCCTTGCCTTGGACATTATTCTAAGTGCACTTTCTTGCAAACACCTCACCCTCGACCCACCACTACCTCATCTCTGATACCCCCTCCTCGCTTTCAGTACTAGCCTTTCCCATCATGCAACCAACATGCCTCATAAGGGAGCTTGTGTCCATTGGGGGCAATGTACTATCAGGATTCTCACAATCAGGGCAGCACACAAGCCCAGCTCAAAGATAAAGGTTTAGCACCACGTTTTCAAAATCTCACCCCGCTTCTTATTCAAGAATAACTCTCATGTAACACCCCCTCCTAGGTTTTCCCAAAGTAACCATGCCAATCAGGGTAAACATGAGATGAGAGGCTACTATGATGGAATTCAACCTCTTATGTGTCCTTAAGGAAGTGGAATCGACGGAACATCACACACAGTCATCTAACAACATCAACAGACCTGTCAAGAGACAAGTCAACCACTCAAACAACATGTCCCTAAGTTCCACTATTGTTTAAGCAACCTAGGACAGAGTAAGACTCCCCAATACACTACCAAGGTGAGTTATAACGCTCCCCAGACACTGCCCAGGTGATCCAAAATGGATCCAAATACCCTCTAAGTCTTCAAAAATCGCTTAAAAGATCAAAACAATCACATGAGAAAACCTTCATAAAATAGCGGAAAACACTATCGGGACCCAAAAACACCAAGAAAACAGTGGAAAACAAGCTTATTGGCAGTCAAAGGAGTGATGCATAGGAGCCATCGGATCTGGCTGATCAACGGTCCAGATCCAATCGGAAAATTGCAATCGGAAAAATCTATCAAAGGCTATCAGAGGCGGCTATATGGGAAGTGCGATAGCAGGTAGCGTGATCAAACGAGAGCCGTTGATCTATGCATGCAGATCAATGGCCTAGAGTCAATCGCGCTATTGCATCACTCATAATATAAATATAAATATATATATATATATATAATAATATATATATATATTATATATATATATAATATATAATATATATATATATATATATATTATATATAAATAGATATATATATGGACTTAACCACGGCCCAGAGGATTAGTACATGCGATTGTAATATCGCAATATCGCATCAGAGCTATGAAAAGGAGCGGGGCCGATTATGACTAAGACTACGATAGACTAGACCTGATAAAAATATAAAGATTATTTCATAAGATTTGAGATCTGTCAAATGGCATTTTGAATGTATTTTTGCATATTTTCTTTATTAAACGAAATACAAGGGAAGCGTCGATGCGATGAAAACTGGACCCAAAAGGGTTTGGGAATGAAAATGAATAATATTTCAAATCTGCCCAAAGCCATTTTTATGGGATTTTTCAGTGTTTTAACGTATTTCCAAATGCAAAGGGAAGCACAGAAAGAGGCATTGCGACATGCGATAGCAACTTACAGGAGGACTCGATGGGAGAATAGGGCGTATTTATGAAGATTTGAAGTGCGATGAACAGTGTTTTGGCGGACTTTTCTTGGGTTTGAATGCATTTCTTTGTGTAAATAGAGAATGGCTGCTTCAGGGATTTCAAAGGCTCAATACACTCATCTATTGCAGAATAGGTGGCCACCTCCCCCAAAAGTCATTATGTCATGACTACTAACGCTTAGAAGAGGGATTCGAGTGGACAGAGGTCGAGAGACAGAAAGCCAAGAAGAGGAAATGAACAAGCAACGCCGATTGGCTTTAAAGCCATAGAAGAGAGAAAACAGAGGCAAGTAGTGCTGAGATAGAGAGCAAAAAGAGACAAAGAATTAGTGAGGAGAGTCTGTGTACTCAGAAAGAATTGGGGGATCCAAGAAAGCCTTGTTGTTTTGTATCTATTTTGTGAGACTCAAATTGAGCTCATTCTTGTAAAAACTTTGCTTTTGAAGACATAATAGAGAGGTCATCACTGAAGGCTGGACCAGGAGATGTAGCTAAGGATTTGTTGGGTGAACTCCTTATTAAATTTGTTGTGTTTATGTGTGTTGTCTATTATGCTTCTTTACTGCTTCATTGTCTATGTATTTCGCAATCTTATCGATCCATTGCATAAGGTAACGTAGGCAAATCCATGCACATGAGTCTGTAGTATCTTAATAATTGTATAAAATTTCATTTTCAGATCAAGTGGTATCAGAGCTTTAGGTTGCTAAGGTTAGACAAGCTTGTGCTGGATTTTTGAATGCTAAGTAGGTCAAAGCTCAAATTAGGAGAAGGAGAACTGGTTGAGACTAACCCAAAAACTGGAAGAGTCTATTCTAGGAGGAAAATGACAGAAGAAATTCCCTTGGAATCAGACTCTTAGTTCATGGACAGTTTCATGACCATGAGAGCCATGGTAGAAGAAATGTACCGAGAATTTAAGAAAGGTTGAGAGGAAAGCCCTTCAACATCTCAAACAGGCAAAGGAGTAGAGGAACCTCTTCTAGTTGCCCATTCAGAATGCAAGGAGAAAGGGGAAGAGCCTCCTCCATCAACACCTCCTTCTAGCCCTGAAAATAAAAAGAAGAAGACTTTTATGAGTAAATTAGATATAAAATTTGATTTGCCAATATATGCAGGAGAATTAAATGTAGAAGAGCTAGATAACTGGATTAGATAGATTGATGTATATTGCAGGGTGCAGAACATCGATTCAGAAAGGAGAAAGATTCAGCTGGCCAGCCTTGGCCTTGGAGGAACTACCCTAGTGTGGTGGGAAGGCAGGACACAAGCTGATTTGAAGAAACATGGTAAAATTATTTCTACCTGGAGTGGATTTATTTTTGCCATTAAAAAACAATTCTATCCACTAGTTTATATGCAGCAAGCCATGATGAGTTGGCAAACTTTTCACCAATTAAAGGGGCAAAGTGTACAAAGCTATACCTAGGAATTTAGAAAAAGAGCTTTAATTCTGGGAATTTCTCTAGACTCACCTAAAACTTTGCTGAAATATATTGGTGGTCTGCATAGCTATTTGAGGGACACCATTCTCATATTTAACCCCACTAGCATAGATGAGGTATCCATTCAGGCTACACATCTAGAGGTTAGAGGCAAGAATGTGAACCCAGAGATTGGGGGGTCATCAAAACCCACTACAAGCAAGAACAAGGAAAAGAAGAAGCAGAAATGGAAAGAGGGGAAGGCAAACACTATACAGAAAGGCAAACCTTCATGCACTCATTACAAGAAGAATGGACAATGATGATGAACATTGCTAGTCTTTGCATCCAGAGCTGAAACCCAAGAAGTTCGATGGCAAGAAGAAGATGACTACTGCTGCCATACGGAAAGATTTGGGGTCAAACTCAGGTGATGAAACAATAATCACAACTACAGGTATAAAAGGTAAAAATTCTAAAGCATCTACTAGTAATTCTGCACAAACTATTGATAATGAAGAAAATGAGAGGAAAAGACATGAGCTTTTTCATATTAGAGTTATTTCCAAGCATCAAAAGATTGATACTTTATTTGACAGTGGTTCACAAGTAAACTTGATTTATGAAGCAATTGTGAAGAAGTTGGGATTACTAACCACACCTCACAAGAAGCCATATCCATTAGGTTGGGTATGTGATAAAGCAAAGCTACAAGTGACTAGACAATGTAAACGTAGGTTTTCTTTTGGGTTAGCATTTGTAGATGAGGTTGAGTTAGATATTGTTCCCTTGGATATATGTGGAATTGTTTTAGGAAGTCCTTACTTGTATGATAGAAAAGCCATTTCCTATAGAGCTAAAAATAAGTATCAACTCACCAAAGATGGAATCGAATATATTGTAAGAGCTCATAAACTCAAAAATAATTACACTCTCATAAACTTAGGGCAAATGAAAATAATTTTAAATTCATGCAAGCAATTTTTACTGATGGTTTTAAAGGAAAAGAACCTTGATAAAACCAATATATTTGAAGGCTGTGATGCTAAACAGAAAGCTGATTTAGAAAAAGTTTTTTCAAAATATGATATTCTCTTTCAAGAACCTAAAGGTTTGCCACCCAAAAGGGAAATTGTACATGATATTCATTTGCAACAAGATGCTCCATTGCCTAACATCGGAATGTACAGGTTATCTGCTTTAGAGAATGCAGAGATCAAGAAGCAGGTACAGGAGTTGCTTGAGAAAGGGTTCATAAGACCAAGCACATCACCATGCAGATATCCGATTGTGTTGGTGAGAAAGAAATATGGTTCATGGAGGATGTGCATTGATTACAGAGCGCTAAATAAAATAACGATCAAGAATCGTTATCCCCTTCCTCGCATTGATGATCTATTGGATCAGCTGAAAAAACTTGTTTACTTTTCCAAGATAGACTTGCGTAGTGGCTACCATCAGGTCAGAGTAGTAGAACAAGATGCATGGAATACTGCTTTCAAAACAAAGCAAGGGTTGTATGAATGGTTGGTTATGCCTTTTGGCTTAAATAATGCTCCTGCCACTTTCATGAGAGTTATGAATGATGTACTCAGGCCTTTTATTGATGATATTGAAATTCTAGATTTAATACCTATGTGGTTTATATCTTTTGACTTAGTTACAGGAGAATCCATAGTAAGAACCATTTTCTGCCAACATTTCAAATCCCAACCGGGGTCCATCATCAGGACTTCTTGAATGCTTGATAGAAGAAGAGCTAAATTGAGAGATTAAATAGTAATGAGGAGAGTAAATTGAGATGAATGTTAGCTATCTTTTTTGAATAATAATTTTTTATTAATTATTGATTGCAGTAAATTGAGATGAATGTCAGCTTTCTTTTTGAATAATAATTGATTTTAAGTTAATATAAATTATTATTATGTTGATCATTATCCATATTAAAATTGATATTAATAATAAATATGATATAATAATTAATTATAATATATAATATTATACTTTAATTAATAATATAAATATTAATTGATAATATAATAGGTCATAATATATTAATAATACTAACCGTATATAATTATATAAATAAATAGTAACAATATTATTATGAATAGAATTTTAATATATAATATAATATAATATATTATATATATATTTGCAATTTAAGGAATAGTAATATAGTGTATGTATTATTTAAAAGGTTTAAAAATAAATAATTATATTAGTAAATAAAATATAATATAAAAATCAATATAAAAAAAATAAAATAATTAATTATTTTAATAAATTATAATTAATATCAAGACATAAAATTAATATTATAATTAACTAATTAATAGATTTAATTAATACTAATAATCATGATTATAATAATAGTTAATGATAATAGTAATAGCTTATTATCATAACTACTATCGTAAATGATTAATTATGTACTAACTATTATTATTATTATTATATTTAAATAATTATCGCGAGGTTACTAACTACAAAAATTAGAAAGGGAGAGGTAATTCTACCACTGAATGCTAGATCTGAGAAGTATTGGTGACCTTAATTTTTCTGATCAGGGGAAGTCAGCTTCCACTAATCTCCATACCATTGTCTCTGTTGAGATTATGCAGATGTTTGATAATTTCAATAGCTTCTCTAATCTTGAGGCGTTTTCCAAGCAAACATGGTGCTTAGTTTTTGAGGAGTGTTCTGCCAGGGTCGAAGTACGAGACCTTACATTCTTGATATCAGCTCCATGTTCCTTGAATCTAGTCTTTAGGGAGCAACCTGTTTCACCAATGTAGTTTTTTCCACACGAGCAATCTATATTATAGACTCCCTTAAGTTGATGTCTATCAATACTATCCTTGACAGATCTCATACCTTGCCTAATAGTTCCAGGTGCTGAGAATTGCGTGTTTATGTTTTTCTTCCTCAGGATTTTAGCAATCTTATCTGTAACTCCATGAATATAAGGTAGAAATACCCTACCACACTGAGGTTGGTCTTGGGCCTTAGGTTCATGAGATAACATCCTTCTCTCAGCTTTCTCTATTGCTCTTTTAATCTCAATTTCTTTGTAGCCTATACACTTAAAGGTTGAGACTAAATGCTTCTTTTCTTCATTAAGATGCTCAGCGTCGGAAATTCGAAGGGCCCTAATAGCAAGAGTGTTTAAAACACCAAATTTTTGGGCTGGGTGATGGTGGGAATCAACATGGAGGTAGTTTTCTGTGTGGGTTGACTTCCTGAAAACCTTATGCCCTAGGGAGCCATCCTCTTTCCTAATGATGAGAACATCTAAAAATGGGATGCTCATGTTTTCTTCAAGATCCATAGTAAATTTTATTTTTGAAGAGATGGAATTTAGGTAAATAAAAAACTTGTCAAGCTCTGTTTTACCATGTGTCCATTTTATATTGGTATCATCGATGAATCGCTTCCACCATGCTGGCTTCAAAGGGTAAGATTCTAGGGCCTTCTTTTCAAAGTATTCCATGTATAAGTTGGCCACGATTGGCGAAAGGGGTGATCCCATTGCCACACCAAATGTCTGCTCATAATATATTCCTTGGAAGGTTAAAACAATTGATTGCAAGTAGATTTCGGCCAACCTTGCAGTTCCTGGATCAGTAACATCTTTTATAACCTGAATGGCTTCATCAAGAGGAATATTGGTGAATAAGGACACTACGTCAAAGCTAACAAGGATGTCATCACGTTCTATCTTCTCATTCTTAATAAGATTCACAAAATCACGGGAATCTTTGATGAAAGAATCAGAATTTCCGATAAGGGGCTTAAGGATTTTTGCAACGTACTTAGCGAGCTCATAGGTTGGGGATCCAAGACCAATAGTCAATACCATTGGATCCCCAACCTATGAGCTCGCTAAGTATGTTGCAAAAATCCTTAAGCCCCTTGTTGGAAATACTGATTCTTTCATCAAAGACTCCCATGATTTTGTGAATCTTATTAAGAATGAGAAGATAGAATCTGATGACATCCTTGTTAGCTTTAACATAGTGTTCTTATTCACCAAGATTCCTCTTGATGAAGCCATTCAGGTTATAAAAGATGTTACTGATCCAGGAACTACAAGATTGGCCGAAATCTGCTTGCGATCAACTGTTTTCACCTTCCAAGGAATATATTATGAGTAGACATCTAATGTGGCAATGGGATCACCCCTTTCGCCAATCGTGGTCAAATTATACATGGAATAATTTGAAAAGAAGGCCCTGGAATCTTACCCTTTGAAGCCAGCATGGTGGAAGCGATTCGTCGATGATACTAATATAAAATGGACACATGGTAAAACAGAGCTTGACAAGTTTTTTATTCACCTAAATTCCATCTCTTCAGAAATAAAATTTACTATGGAGCTTGAAGAAAACATGAGCATCCCATTTTTAGATGTTCTCATCATCAGGAAAGAGGATGGCTCCCTAGGGCATAAGGTTTTCAAGAAGTCAACCCACACAAAAAACTACCTCCACGCTGATTCCCACTATCACCCAGCCCAGAAATTTTGTGTTCTAAACACTCTTGCTATCAGGGCCCTTCGAATTTCTGATGTTGAGCATCTTAATGAAGAAAAGAAGCATTTAGTCTCAACCTTTAAGAGTATAGGCTACAAAGAAAATGAGATTAAAAGAGCAATAGAGAAAGCCAAGAGAAGGATGTTATCTCATGAACCTAAGGCCCAAGACTAACCTCAGTGTGGTAGGGCATTTCTACCTTATATTCATGGAGTTACAGATAAGATTGCTAAAATCCTGAGGAAGAAAAACATAAACACGCAATTCTCAGCACAAGGAACTATTAGGCAAGGTATGAGATCTGTCAAAGATAGTATTGATAGGCATCAATCTAAGGGAGTCTATAAAATAGATTGCTCATGTGGAAAAAACTACATTGGTGAAACAGGTCGCTCCCTGCAGACCAGACTCAAGGAACGTGGAGCTGATATCAAGAATATAAGGTCTCGTACTTCGGCCCTGGCAGAACACTCCTCAAAAACTAAGCACCATGTCTGCTTGGAAAACACCTCAATTATCGCTAGGGAAGAACAACATCATAGGCGAAAGATTAGAGAAGCTATTGAAATTATCAAACATCTGCATAATCTCAATAGAGACAATAGTATGGAGATTAGTGGAAGTTGGCTTCCCCTGATCAGAAAAATTAAGGTCACCAATACTTCTCAGGTCTAGCATTCAGTGGTAGAATTACCTCTCCCTTTCTAATCTTAGTAGTTAGTAACATCGCTATAATTATTTAAGTATAATAATAATAATAATAATTAGTACATAATTAATCATTTACAAT
>APFE031100338.1:31691-53594 GCA_000404065.3 Pinus taeda
CTAGGGCAGTCGATATCTTGCAAACCGTTCATCGGATTGACTTCATTCCACCACCAAAGTTGCAGCTTTCAGAGGAGGTTCAGATGAACCTACAATGCAGTTCCAAAGGGGAGATCTTCTAGGCCTTGCAAGTCAATCTTTACTTCTGCAGTTGCAGCTTCAGTTTTAGCAGTTTCCAGCTTCAAACTAGGGTAGTCGATATCTTGCAAACCGTTCATCGGATTGACTTCATTCTACCACCAGAAGTTGTGGCTTTCAGAGGAGGTTCAGATGAACCTACATCACAGTTCCAAAGAGGAGATCTTCTAGGCCTCACAAGTCAATCTTTACTTCTGCAGTTGCAGCTTCAATTTCAGCAGTTTCCGGCTTCACATGTGTGAGAGAGAGAGACCCATTTCAGTGCAGTAGAGAAGAGACTCATATCTGCACAGTAGAGAGAGAGAGATGTGATGAGATGAGTGATTCCAAATGACGAAAAGTCCTCTTATATTTATACACAATGTTGGTGGGTGAATAGATGCGACTGTTGGGCTTCTGAGCCTACATGAGTTGTAGGTCGGCTTGATAATAATTCCATAATCAAAATAAATTCATATCTCCATGAATACTTATCAGAATCGGATGATATTTATATCAATCCTACACCTCTCAACGAGAGGAATCTAATAAAAATATTATCAGCCATGAATAATATGACCCACATGAATTTTTGCCCTGGTTGCCAATTTTAACAACACTGCATGCGCACAACATCACAAGTGCAACATGTACAACATATACAACATATGTGTAACAATATTACCACACATCCCAACTACATTGTCTCTACCAAGCAACCTTGCTTCCAGTGTCTTACCCATGCTTGTCCCAACATGTCGCAGACCACACTGCTTTCCTTTTACTAATGTATCCCTCAATATAACCTATCCATAACATAGACATAGTATAATCAAATAATATCAACTCATAACCACATGATACTGACCTCATATATTTGTCATGACTACTCTTCCAACTTGATTTCTCATGAATCATGAATCTCTTCATTCCATTTACTTGCATAAGAAATCATTCCTCCATAAGGATGATTCCTGATGACCCTATCGGACAGTCACATAGATACATACACTACATACATATATAATTGTTAGCACAAAACAATCATCACCTTGTCAGACAATGACATACGTACATTCATGTATACATATATAAACCTCAGCATAATCATGATCATAACATAATTACCAGATAACATAAGGTCTAGATTAAGAGAACTTCCTTTATTCATGCAAAACATGTGCAACTGTAACAACCCTTATGAAAAATTCTATGTAAAATATATATAAATACCATAGATGATGGGATACATATTCCATGTTGAATGTTGGGCAACACATCCTAGGGGGTTTTCATTTGGTTTATCATGGCTAAGGAAATTAGCAAAGGCAATGGCTAAGGTTTTGAAAAGGCATGAGGCATTAATTGACATTTATTTATGAAAATAATGGAAATTAGGAGAAAAGGAAGGTGAAAGGTCACAGGTTGCATGTGAGGAGGAAATTGAAGGAAAATCATGGAAAATGAAGAAAATAGAGGCCTCATTAATAAAAATGCTTCTGAGGATCAGTGGGGAGGACTTGCTCAGTCAGTTTTGGAGTTCTCTCTCTCTCTCTCTCTCTCTCTCTCTCTCTCATACTCTTGGTCACTTAGAATTTTCTTGGAGCACTCTTGGAGGGTGTGGCATACTTGGATTCTTGGAGCAAGAAGGCAAAGGAAGAGTAGGAAACCACAAGAAGGCATCGACATCATCAACTACATCAGACTTGCTTGCAGGTACCGAGTTTCATGTATGATTTCTTCACTAGTTTTGGCATGCATGGCACATGCATGTGGTTTCTTGGTTATGATATATTATTGGCATGGAGGATGGCCAAGATTGATAGTGGATTGCCTAGCCTTGCCATTTCCTAGATAGCCATGGTGATTGTGGGTTTACTTTCATTGTGTTTGTTTTGGTTAGTTCTCATGTTTCCATAGCTTGGGTTGAGTTACTAGTCATGGAAGTCCTGGTTGAACAAATGCTCTGGAAGCCTTGTAACAACTTGGGTTGAGTTACTAGTCCTGGAAGCCCTGGTTGGACAAATGCTCTGGAAGCCCTTGGTGGGTTGAGTTACTAGTCCTGGAAGCCTTGGTTGGACAAATGCTCTGGAAGCCCTGTATAAGGTGTGGGTTGAGTTACTAGTTTTGGAAACCTTGGTTGGACAAATGTTCTGGAAGCCTTGGAAGGCTTGGATGGAGACCAATCTGATGATGGTTTTTGGTGATTTCCGACCGTGAGGTGGAACCATTGTTTGATGGGTTGAGGTGGATGGCCTCTAGAAGCCCTGGATGAGTTTTGATTGATGTGTTCTATGAGATCCCACATTCATGCTTGGAATATGGCACGAGGGTGAATGGATGAAGAGAGATTTGGATCAACCATTCTACGGTCGGGTGGAACGTGGTAGTCCCATCTCTAGTTAGCTCATTGCATTCATTAATGAGAAATCCATTCCCTTGATTTTCATGTGTAAAGGTTCTAATGTATTCATGGATTTGATGGATAATATGTTTATTGTATTTATGTTCCTATTATGCTGGTTATATGCACATTTCATGATCACTGCTATGTATGGCTTTTAGCATGTTTTTACTTGTATATGAATGGATAATGTGTTTATGAGTTAATAGAGGATAATGAAGAAAGTGGCATGAGGGAACAATGGTTCATAGTGATTCTTAGATGAGTATGAGATCCCTACAATTAAGTTTTTTATTTACACCTGTAGGTTACATGTTGATGATATGTTTGACGAAATGCCTGTCATGGCTAGTAGAGGTTTGGTTACGATCTTGTTCATTTTATTTCCTATGCATCATTGTTTCCTTGCATACTTACTAATTCTAAGTGATCATTCCATTCTGGGATGTGTCTTGGGCTCTGGGATGAAAAATGTGGCTCAAATCCTAGAATGCTAGCAAAACAGAGCATTAGTTTGAGACTAACTCGCCTGCACAATGTCTGGGAAGCGTTATAAAGCACCTAGAAAATGTTTGGGGAGTGTTAGTCCTGATACTAACTCACCTGGGTAGTGCCTAGGAAGTGTTATAAAGCACTTGGGCAGTGTCTAGGGAGCATTAGTCCTGATACTAACTCACCTGGGCAGTGTCTAGGGAGCATTACCCTGCCCTAAGTCTCTCAAACAGTAGTAGGACCCAGGGATAGGCAGTCTGAGTGGCTGACTTGTCTCTTGAAGGTTATTTGGATGATGTTGGATGACTATATGTGATGTTTTGTTGATTCCATTTCCTTAAAGTCACCAAAGATGTTGAATCTTATCATAGTGGCCTCTCGTCGCATGTTTACCCCAGCTGGTCAGTTGCTTGGGTAGACGTGGGAGGAGGGTGTTATAGAGTGGTATCAGAGCATGGTTCAACTCTCAAGTTGGATGGGTTGAATGTGTTAGTCAAGCATGCATGTCAGTTGCATGTGTGTCTCTTACACATATATATTGGTTACATTTTCTTGATGATGGATTAGGGTTGTGGTATGTTATCATGGAGGATTTGATATTGATTTGATGAAATGTATTTGAAATAAGTATGTGACTGACTATATATGGTTATTTTTCGCTTACATGTTGATTTTTTGTTGCCTATTTACATCCTTTTATGTTAGGTTACATTTTGAATATTTTGATTACATATATCAGTCTTGTAGGTTGATTGCAAGAACTGATCGGTTATGTTCGACTACATGTGTTTATGCATAGGTGTAGTGGATTTGGCATTGATTATGCATGTTGTTGGTTGCATGGGGCAATGTGTATAGTGGAGTAATGGTTGTTGTCATGCATGAGGTCATGGTTTGTGTAGTTGATATAGTCATGCATTGATGATTGGACTCTAGCTAGAATAATGTGTCTGTGGTTTGGCATTCATTTGTTGTATATCTATATACAATTGCTATGCATGTATGGTCTTGGTTATAGTTTCAATATTAGGTCAAACATTCCTTGTGAAGTCATTGTATGCAATTCAGCTCATCATGGTGTTATTGGTTGTTATGATGCTAATGAGTTGGCTGAGATAAAGCAAGAGGTGCAGATCACCGAAGTGAAGTTGCAGCATTGAACCTCAAGGCAAGGGTAGATCATCATACAGGTATTGCATGTGGGCATGCAGGTATGTAAGTGAAGGATTATTATATGCATTAGGGTTATATACATTAGGTTTATGAACATGTATTTGATGTTATGGTTACATTCATGATAGATGTTAGATGTTTAGTGTGGTTATGTGCACATGTGTCAGATAGTTAAGAATGATAGTAACATGTAGTTGTATGCATTGCTATTGTTGTTTTATATTAGATAACCTGATGATTATGTTGTATGTTGTTGATGAGTATGATATATAACTTATTATTGTTATATGCTATTAACTTGATGATTAGGGTCATTTCATTGAGATATTGATGTTATAATTTGGATTGGTCATATGCGTGATGGCTATGTTCATTTCCTTGAAGATATTGATGTTATATGTATTGTGTTAACTTGGTTTGACCTATGTAGATGGTTATGGTTGCGATATTCACGTATGAACTGACATATTTTTGAGAGGGTGTCATACTAATCTAGATTGACTTTGCATATGTGTATGAGTTTACGATGTGAACATGTTAGTTAGTTATTATTATGGATATCATGATCTTATGAGTGCTTGAGTTGATGTGTTGTAAAGTTGTATCGTGCTAACTAGATTGATTGTGCAGACAAGATCACCTCCCCCAAGATACATTAAAGTATCATTTGCTTATGTCATATATTTGGTGCTTGTTCATCTAGTTGATTTATTTAACATGGTATGAATGTTTGATGAATTGCATAATATGAGTATCTGTTCAAATGATCTTGTTTTAAGATGATTGTACTAAAATATATGTGTTCAGACAGTTGATATGTACTTGAGTATAGTAGGTGATAGTTGTAGTATTATGATTGATGACTATGAGTTGACTATGGATTATGACATGATTGTTAGTCTTGGTAATGGTTGATTTCAAATTAATAGATATGATTGTCCTGATATTTGAAATCGATATGGTTGCTAGGTGTGGCAACTGATCCGGTGTTTATACAAAAGAACAAAGGCAGAAGTAAGGATTGATGAAGGATAGGTATTGGTATTTTATTTTAGTTTTATTATGCATGTGATTTATGATTCTGGTATATGATGATTACATGTGAATTATGATTCTAGTTTATGATCTGTGATTCTGATTTATGATCTATGATTCTGGTTTATAATATATGATTCTAGTTTATGATGGTTACATGTGATTTATGATTTTGATCTATGATGGTTGTGTTTTGAGCTAACTTGATGTGATATCTTTATACATGTTGATTTGGTCAAATATGCTAGTTTGACTTGTTGTGACAGGAAGCAAACAAGATTGAAAATATACCTTATTGACAAACTACCAATGAGGTATGATGTGAATTTATTTCAATTTATTTTAAATCTAATGGAAGTTATGTGTTTGGTACAGGAATGCATGAAATGCCCGGTTGGGTGATTGAAATCGACTACTAGAATTAATAGCAACCACGAAAGAAATTGGAACATGCAGCAACATGCTGGTAAAGTATTTAGGAGTAGGGCCATTGTGGGACATATTGGCATTATGATACAACTATTGTCCTTGATGGAAACTCACACAAATAACAATTCACAGTGCAACAGGTTAACTTACAGATCAGACTCCAGAGATTGAAGAAAAAGAGTGGTTAAAGAAGTATACGCTGGTTCACCTTGTCCAAGTAGCGTATACACGTGGGTTAACATAACAAAATGAGCGTATACATATACATGCACTCCCACAGGAGGAAAAGTATGTACATGTTGAAAAACCAAGGTTTTGGTCTATGGTACTGGTCCTAGGTATTTGGTTTGAGGTATTTGGTCTGAGGTATTGACCCTAGGTATTTGGTCCAAGGTATTGAGAAAGTCCTAAAAATATATAAGGAGGAGAAGATCATTAGGCCAAGTGTGCAAGTAATGAATATCTTATGAAGAGTGAGATCAAAAGAAAATATGCATGTTATGGGTTTTAGGTGCTTTGCTTGATCTGAACTAAGGATGAACCTTAGCGGTTGATGAGGGATGAGATCTAATGATGGATCAAGATCATGAGACCTAAAATGAATTATTATTATATGGTTTGATCATGGATAGTCTAGATCTGAGTGCTAACGCATGATTTACATTGTAAATGTTCTGATCTAAGTATGACTGAAGTCTGGAGTAATTATGATGTTTTAAGTTAGCATTTGTAGATCTGTACACCGGTTCGCTTTGGTAAAAGCATGTATACACGCTGGTTCAACACATCAAAGTAGCGTATATATTATGAACTATGATATTTGAAGTTACAGTTGGTTATGGTTGTTGATGCAGAATTCTGGGTTCTGCTCTATGTTCTGGTGACTGTGTTTTGGTGACAGTGTTCCGAATCTTCAGATTGATTGTTTGTGATTTGCTTCAGTGATGATGGGTTTTCAGTGATTGGTTTTATTGTAGTGGTGATTGATTTTGAGCTTTAATGTTGCTGATGGGTCCAATATTAAAATGTGATGAAATGAGGCCTCCAAATTGTGGTGTTGTGTTCCAGGAGTATCCAGTCTGAAAATTTATGAAACATGGTCCCTGGAGGAAGAGAGAAGGTTGTAGCCTTTTGTAGGTTGGCACCTATGTACTGGTAAACATATTGGCCAGTACAAGAGTCAGGGGGTTAGAGCTCGCTTCCAGTAGCAGCTGGAAAATGAGTGAAGGTTGGAGCCTTTGGTAGGTCAGTGCCTACGTACTAGTAAACGGATCGGCTAGTACAAGAGCTAAGGGGTTGTAGCTCCCTTCCAGTAGAAGTTGGAGAATAAGAGAAGGTTGTAGCCTTTTGCAGGTGGGTGCCTACGTACTGATATGAGTCTTCACCAGTACAAGATTGTAAATAGGTTTTTCTTATATTAAAAGAAGACAGCAGCAGGTGGTTTTTGTCCCACATTGGGTTTCCACTTTAAATCTTGGTGTTCATGTGTGTTTCTTATGTGTGATGGTTTGTTTTGTTATTACTGCACATGGTTATTGTTTATATGGTTAATGAAGTACTGATACATTGATTAAATATCAACATATGATGAATTAATTGAATCATAAGTTTGTTGGATAAATGTTGGTTGCTGTAAATACAGTTGCCTGTACACGCTAGTTACCTTCATTGAAGTAGCATATAGACATTAGTGTATGAAAAGAAAAAGATTATTAATTTGACTAATATTGATTCACTCTCCCGCCCCCCTCTCTCAGTATTATTTCCAACAATTGGTATCAGAGCAAGTCGTTCAGAAGAAGCTTGATCGCTTGAAGGGAGATATTTCAAAATGAACAATCACGAAGGCATGGGATCTATTAGACCACCAATTTTCAATGGGAACAACTTGCTATATTGGAAAAATCGAACTAGAGTGTATCTTCAGTCACTTGGAATTGATGTTTGGGCAATTGTGGAGAAAGGATATCAATATCCAGCAACAGTCCCCACGGATGCAGCAGAAAGGAAAACATTTGAAATCAATGTCAAAGCTGTCAATGTCGTATTAGGAAGTCTATCAGAATAATAATTCGTCAAAGTCATGCAGCTCAACTCAGCCAAGGAAATATGGGATAGAATCATTTAGAGCTATGAAGGTGACGTAAAACGTGCTAAACTAAAAACTCTCAAAATCCAGTATGAAACTCTCAATATGCATAGTGATGAAATCATTTCTAGTTATTTCTTGCGAGTATATGGGATTGTAAATAATATGAGAAATCTGAGTGAAGAGATAAAGGAAGCCACTTCAGTTGAGAAAATTTTGAGATCTTTGTCTTCTAAATTTGAGCCAAAATTGTCTACCATAGAAGAAAAACAATATCTTCTAACTATTATTGTGACTCACCTCCATGGAATACTAACTGCCTTTAAAATGAGAAAAGGAGGTCCACTAGATATGAGAGAAGCCACTTTTAATGCATCAGCAAAGGGAAAAGAAAAGGAAGAGCACAATGAATCAGGACACATTTCAGAAGAAGAAGATGAGGTAAATTTTGTCAAGAAGCTTAAACGGGGTTCCAGAATATTTAGAGGTTAGCTACCATTCAAATGCTTTGCTTGTGGTAGAGTTGGTCATTACGTTGCTAGATGCCCTCATGTCAAAGGAAATATGTCTGCAAATGGTAATAGAAGTTATTATACTCATGGTGATAGTGATGGCTTGTCCAATAGTGAAGAAGATGATCAAAAAATTAAACTACTCATGGCGTATGAAAAAAATTCCTAAGAAAAGGAAGATTTCCTTAAAGAAATTAGTCAACTCAAAATCAATTTGGCAGAAAAGGATATAGTCATAAACACAGTGACACATCAACTCACTGAAAAAGAAAAACACAATAAAGTGTTAGAATTTGAAGTAGTAAGTCTAAGAAAAGAACTTGAAAAGACAAAGACTTTAAATCTTAGATTTGCTAAAGGATAAGAAATGTTAGATGAAATCATCAAAGTTCAACGTTCGCCTATTATAAAGGCTAGTCTTGGTTTTGATGAAAGTGAATCTAGCTCACAAGATGAGGTAAGGAACTTCAATGAAAAAATTGAAATGCTCAACAAGGAGATAAAAGGCCAACCTCATCAACAACCAAGGAAAAAAACACTTCAAAGAAAAACATTTCCACCTAACTATGGAAGGGATAATTGTTTCTTTTCTCTCACAAATAATGTTGAATGTTTTAAATGTCATAATTTTGGACATGTTGTAGCTAGATGTAGAAGTAGAATGGTTCAAGACCGTCACACAGAAAGATCCTCAATTTCTAGGTACTTTAAGGGATATTGTTTTTCTTGCAATATGTTCGGTCACAAAGCTATTGATTGCGATAAAAGGAATATGAAACATGTAAGATGCTATGCGTGTAACAAGTTTGGACATAAAGCAAAGGAATGCAGGAGCAAATTTTGGCCACCATATCAAAAGGAATAAACATCATCACAATCCAAGGTATTGAAGAAGAAGGAATTGTTGTCAAAAATATGTGGCATAGCTCAATTTACAGACGTAACAGACCTAGGGGAAGCTGAAAGTGTAAAACTTTAGTATTCCAATTCTCATACGCAATTATTATGAAAAGAAGTCACGTATATATTTGATTTCAAAGCTGCACAGTCACGTATATGTTGGTTTGAGGAAAAAGCAGTGGGACAAACTCAAGAAAATGGGTCTGATATGGTTCAGTCAATTCTCTGCTCTGTTTGATGGTGGTTATAATCTAATGATGATATGTGGAAATGTGTTGGTGCTCATAAGCTATTAAAAATTTGATGTATATCTGATTGATGATGATGCCTTGATGATTCTTACTTATATTTACAATGATTAGATCTGATAATGAACAATTGGCACAGGTTCAGGGGGAGTATATGCTTCTAATAATGCATTGTTGGCATTACATTAGAAGATCTTGGTACATGAAGATGCTTATATTTCTTGATCCATATAGTTGTTTTAATTCAGGTGACTCTTTTGATGATAGACATATACATGCTATTGATATTGATGGTGCTAGAAGATGCTAATGGTGTAGATCATATATGGTGTATGATAGTTACTGTAACTATCATGGTCTTGTTGGTCCTTGTTATAAATGTCATGTATATCATTTGATGTAAAGGTTATGAAAAGACCTAATTTGTAACCCTACTATGCATGGGAAGGATGATGTAATAATTTCTATTTTAGACATGTATAAACATTTGGTATATCCCCACTTGGTTGGGTGGATGAGCCAAATTGGTGTATCCCCACATGGCTAGGAGATTGATGTATGTATGAGTCATTGGTGATAGGAAGGTCATACTCACTTAGTTGAGTTATAGAGTCATGTTATTCATTTGAAAAATATTTTTTACAGATTCTACATGTGCTCAGGGGGAGCATGGACAACATAGTGAATATCAAAGAGAGAATACCTTGGTCCACCCTTTGCCCTTGACGTCAAAGGGGGAGAGTATCTTGGTGTTGTGGTTACCATCAAGTCCAAAGGGGGAGATTTTTGGCATTATGATACTGTTTTTTTCCTTGATGGAAACTCACATAGATGATAGTTCATAGTGCAATAGGTTAACTTACAGATCAGACTCCAAAAATTGAAGAAAGAGAGTGGTTAAAGAAGTATATGATGGTTCACCTTGTCCAAGCATCGTATACACACAGGTTAACAGAACAAAAAGAGCGTATATGTATACATGCACTCCCACAAGAGGAAAAGTGCGTACATGTTGAAAAACCAAGGTTTTGGTCCGAGGTATAGACCCTAGGTATTTGGTCCAAGGTATAGAGAAAGGCCTAAAACTATATAAGGAGGAGAAGATCATTAGGCCAACTGTGCAAGTAATGAATATCTTATGAAGATTGAGATCAAAAGCAAATATGCATATTATGGGTTTTAGGAGCTTTGCTTGATCTAAACTAAGGATGAACCTTAGCGGTTGATGGGGGATGAGATCTAAAGATGGATCAGGATCATGAGACCTAAAATAAATTATTATTATATGGTTGGATCATGGATAGTCTAGATATGAATGCTAACACATGATTTACATTGTAATGTTTTGATCTGGGTATGACTGAAGTCTGGAAAACTTGTGATGTTTTAAGTTAGCATTTATAGATCTATACGTTGGTTCGCTTTGGTAAAAGCTTGTATACATGCCGGTTTGACACATAAAAGTAGTGTATATATTATGAAATATGATATTTGAAGTTGCAGTTGGTTATGGTTGTTGATGTAGAATTCTCGGTTCTACTCTAGGTTCTAGTGACTGTGTTTTGCTGATAATGTTCTGAATCTTCAGATTGATTGTTTGTGATTGGTTATATTGCAGTGGTGATTTATTTTGAACTTCAGTGTTGCTAATGGGTACAATATGAAAATTTGATGAAATGAGGCCTTCTGATTGTGGTGTTGTGTTCCAGGAGTATCCAATCTAAAGATTTATCAAACGTGGTCCTTGGAGGAAGAGAGAAGGTCGTAACCTTCTGTAGGCCGACACCTACGTACTGACAAACATATCAGCTAGTACAAGAGCTGGGGGGTTGGAGCTCCCTTCTAGTAGCAGCTAGAAAATGAGTGAAGGTTAGAGCCTTCGGTGGGTCGACACCTACGTACTAGTAAACAGATCAGCTAGTACAAGAGCTAAGGTGTTGTAGCTCCCTTCCAGTAGAAGCTAGAGAATGAGAGAAGGTTGTAGCCTTCTACAGGTGGGTGCCTATGTACTGGTATGAGTCTACTCCAATACAAGATTGTAAACAGGTTTTTCTTATATTAAAAGAAGACAACAACAGGCAATTTTTGTTCCGCATTGGGTTTCCACCTTAAATCTTGGTGTTCATGTGTGTTTCTTATGTGTGATGGTTTTTTCTGTTATTACTGCACATGGTTACTGTTTATATGGTTAATGAAGTACTGATGCACTGATTAAAGATCAACATATGATGAATTAACTGAATCATAAGTTTGTTGGATATACGCTGGTTGTTGTAAATATAGTTGCGTGTACATGCTAGTAACCTTCATTGAAGTAGCGTATATAAATCAGAGTATCAAAAGAAAAATATTAGTGATTTGGCTAATACTTATTCACCCCCCCCCCCTCTCAGTATTATTTCCAACAAGACACTAGTACCCAATAGAGTCCATTGATTTCCATGAGCATGCTATGACTGGTATGATGTTTTGAGGTAAGTATATGCCTTGGTTTTTGTATCTTCCGATAAGAGGAATCCTTGCCAAGGGATGGACTGCCTAGGATGGGGGTGCCAACGGAACTTGGAAGGTGAGTGACTACACAGAAGGGGTGACTAGATTCCAAAGGTATTGTGTAGTAGATAAGGGAAGGTCATGGATGGATTTGTTTTGGTCATTAGCATTGCCAGATGGAATCAAATTCACATTAGGAGCGCGCCCTGGAACAATGAACTGGTAATTGTTCACTGAGAGGACCAGTGGCATAGGATTATAGCACTGGACATTAGATGTATATTTGACTTTGCAATGGATTCCGGACTTCCTGGGAAGGAGGTGAATCATGATATTACTTTGACGGTGGAGGTGTGAGCCTTTAGATTCCCTTGTTGATTGATACGTCATCGTATCCTTTATTTTCTGATTAATAAAATGTGAATTTGTGTATATGTATATGTGGTTATTGTAAATACTATAATGAGATTTGTTATAAAGCTCCACTATGCGGTATGTTGTCATGTTGTCATGATGTTTTATTTTTTGAGCATGTCTTCCATTGTAAATACTACAATGAGTTGTGTTATAAATCTCCATGGGCAGTATGTTTTGTTTTCAGCAGTCATGATGGTTATAGGTGTCATTGAACACTGAGGATGATGTTCCCCTCCCCCAAGGGGGAGGGTTCTGTAACAACCCTTATGAAAATTCCATGTAAAAATATATAAATACCACGTATGGTGGGATACTTATTCCAAGCTGAATGTTGGGCAAGACATCCTAGGGGGTGTTCATTTGGTTTATTATAGCTAAGGAAATTGGCAAAGGAAATGGCTAAGGTTTTGAAAAGGCATGAGGCATTAATTGGCATTTATTTATGAAAATAATGGAAATTATGAGAAAAGGAAGGTGAAAGGTCACAGGTTGCATGTGAGGAGAAAATTAAAGGAAAATAATGGAAAATGAAGAGAATAGAGGGCTCATTAATAAAAAAGCTTATGAGGATCAGTGGGAAAGACTTGGTCAACCAGTTTTGGAGCTCTCTCATTATTCTCTCTCTCTCTCTCTCATGCTCTTGGTTACTTAGCGTTTTCTTCGAGCACTCTTGGAGGGTGTGGCATACTTGGATTCTTGGGGCATGAAGGTAAAGGAAGAGCAAGAAAGCACAAGAAGGCATCAGCATTAGCAGCTACATCATATTTTCTTGCAGGTACCTAGTTGCATGTATGATTTCTTCACTAGTTTTGGCATGCATGGCACATGCAAGTGGTTTCTTGGTTATGATTTTTCATTGGAATGGAGGATGGTCGGATTGACATTGGATTGCCTAGCCTTGCCATTTCCTAGATAACCATGGTGATTGTGGGTTTACTTTCATTGTGTTTGTTTTGGTTGGTTCTCATGTTTCCATAGCTTGGGTTGAGTTACTATTCTTGGAAACCTTGGTTGAACAAATTCTTTGGAAGCCCTGCAACAGCTTGGGTTGAGTTATTAGTCCTGGAAGCCTTGGTTGGACAAATGCTCTGGAAGCCCTTGGTGGGTTGAGTTACTAGTCCTGGAAGCCTTGGTTGGACAAATTTTATGGAAGGCTTGTATAAGTTGTGGGTTTGAGTTACTAGTCTAGAATCCTTGGTTAGACAAATGCTCTAGAAGCCCTAGAAGGCTTGTATGGAGACCAATCCGATGATTGTTTTTGGTGATGTCTGACTGTGAGGTGGAATCACTATTTGATGAGTTGAGGTGTATGGCCTCTGGAATCCCTGGATGAGTTTTGATTGACATGTTCTATGAGATCCCACATTCATGCTTGGAATATGGCATGGGGGTGAATGGCTAAAGAGATATTTGGCTCAACCATTCTATGGTCGGGTGGAACATGGTAGTCACATCTCTGGTTGGTTCATTGCACTCATAAATGAGAAATTCATTTCCTTGATTTTCATGTGTAAAGGTACTGATGTATTCATGGATTTGATGGCTAATATGTTTATTGTATTTTTGTTCCTATTATGCTGGTTATATGCACATTTCATGACAGTTGCTATGTATGGTTCTCAATATGTTTTTACTTGTATATGAATGGATAGTGTGTTTATGAGTTAATGGAGGATAATGAAGCAAATGGCATGAGGGAACAATGGTTCATAGTGATTCTCAGGTAAGTATGAGATACCTACACTTCATTTTGTTATTTACACCTGTAGGTTACATGTTGATGATATGTTTAACGAAATGCCTGTCATGGCTAGTAATGGTATGGTTATGATGTTGTTCATTTTATTTCTTATGCATCATTATTTCCTTGCATACTTACTAGTTCTAAGTGATCATTCCATTCTGGGTAGTGTCCTGGGCTCTAGGCTGAAAAAGGTGGCTCAAATCTTAGAAAGATAGAAAAATAGAGCGCTAGTTTGAGACTAACTCACTTGGGCAGTGTATGGGAGGCGTTATAAATCACCTAGCCAATGTCTGGGGAGCATTATTCCTAATACTAACTTGCCTGGGCAGTGTCTGGGAAGTGCTATAAAGCACCTGGGTAGTGTCTGGGGAGCATTAATCTTGATGCTAAATCACTTGGGTAGTGTCTAGGGAGCATTACCCTGCCTTAAGTCTCTCAAACAGCAGTAGGACCCAAGGATAGGAAGTTTGAGTGGTTGACTTCTCTCCTGAAGGTTATTTCGATGATGTTGGATGACTATATGTGATGTTCCTTCAATTCCATTTCCTTAAGGTCACCAAAAAGATTGAATCTGATCATAGTGGCCTCTCATCGCATGTTTACCCCGACTGGCTGGTTTCTTGGGTAGATGTGGGAGGAGGGTGTTACATCAATATTGAGAATAAAAATTCCCAACATAGCCAACGCATCTGACACTTCAGATCCATTTACTTTACTTTTTCTAGTTACCTTTCTCATGTCTGTGTTTCCACTGTCCATTTACCATAATGAACCCAACCAATCCAACCGACTGTCATAGTCTTACCTTTCGCTATGCTTAATCATGCACCAAGCTTAATCTGAATCTTATAGTACCTATTGGGTACCACACAACTATTCCCGAGCTCCATCAACTTTCCTCTTTCCCAACCAGTCCCTAATACTCAAAACACAAAAGGAAAGTCAAGGAACAAACAAGAAGAAGATCATGAAAACCAATGACAATAATACAACACCACAACCAAAGTGGAAAGACCTTGCACCAGACATAAACAAAACAAAAAATCAAGCTTAACAAATCATAAAATACCAAAAGCATAAGACTAGCAAAAAAACACCATGACTCAATCCCCATGGTTTCCAAGGAAATCTCAACCTGAGCCTTCTTCGAGATTTTGTGGAAATCTCTCTTGCCATTGAACTCCTTGCATCATGTTGCCATTAACACATAACTGTCAGTGCATAATTAAACATAACAATACATTAGTTACGTTACCTTGTTGTGCCAAGTGTTTTGCTTGCAACTAAGCACATCCACACCATCTCTCAAGGGACTCCAATCCCCAAATCCACCATTAACTAGAGACTAGCTAATACACCTGTCAAGTACATGTTCATGAATATAGCATGTATCCACATATTGTCAAACAAAATCAAGGTTAAGAATACTTCTTGTATGCAAATCACCCATTCATTTGGAATTAGGGTTTCCAAACATAGCCAAAGGAATTCTTTTCCAATTCCTTCCTTTTACCTTTTTACTTGTTTGCAATTGAGGCTTACTAGTACTGTCACATCACCCAATTGTTAGTTATATAAGCACATCAATTATTACCTTGTCACGCTAATAACAAGCATGTTTCCCTGAAACTTTCTCACACATTCCAGTCTCATGTTCTAAAGATCAAAACAATCATATCTAAAAAATTTAAATCAACATTTACCAAGACTAACAATCATATCATAATCCATAGTCAACTCATAGTCCTTAGACACAATGCTACAACTATCACCTACTATACTCATGTACATATCAACTTTCTCAACACACATATGTTAGTACAATCATCTTGAAACCAGATCATTTGAATACATACTTATATTATGTAATTCATCAAGCATTAAACCAACTTGCAACCATACAATGTTAAATAAATAAACTAGACAACATAATCAAACAATCAAGTACCAAATATACGACATAAGCAAACTCATACATTAATGTATCTTATGGGAGGTGATCTTGTCGGCACAATCAATCTAGGTTAGCAGAATAAAACTTCATAACGTATCAACTCAAACATAAATCATGATATCCATAACAGTAACTAACTAACATGTTCACATCCTAACTCATAAACAATTATCATTTATGCATAGCAATCACATATGTATAATCAGTATAAATTAGTACAACACAATGCAACACAATAAGTCTACTTGAATGTCGTAACCCTAACCATCTACATGGGCCAATCCAACTTAGCATGATACATATAACATCAGGGTATAAATACTATAACCCTAATCATCAAGTTACTAGCATATAACAACAACATGTTACATATCATGTTCATCAACAACATGTAACATAATCATCAAGTTATCTAACATAAAACAACAACAACAATGTATATAAGCACATGTTACTATCATTCATGACTATCTGACACATGTGCATGTGACTATACTAATCAACTAACATCTATCATGAATGTAACCATAACATCAAAAGACATCCTCATAAACCTAATGCAATGACAATCCTTAATTTACATACCTGCATGCCAAACATATAATACCTGTATGACGATCTGCTCTTACCCCAAAGTCCAATGCTACAACTTCATTATGATGATCTGCATCTCCTGTTCTGTCTCATCCAACACATTAGCATCATAACAACCAATATCATCATGATGACCTAAATTTCATACCATGAGTTCACAATGCATGTTTAACCTACTATTCATGAATAACCATAACCAAGACCATACATGCATAACAACTGCATATGGACATATGACATATGAGTACCAAACCATATACATCTCATTCTAGTTAGAGTCCAGTCATCAATGCATGACCATATAAGCTACACAAAGCATGACCTCATGCATGATGACAACAACCACATCAAGTTCTCTTGATAACATGTGAATGCTGACGTGCATAACAAATGCATAATCAATCATACACACATGAAGACATACTCCATGACAACACCTTCAACTTTCACATGGCGACATCACTACAACCATGATCAACACCATGCAAATGCAACAAGCACATGGACTACATGCATATGAAACCAACATGAATGCATGACCAACACACAAACCAAGGAGAGAAGAACCACGCTCTGATACCACTCTGTAACACCCCCTCTCAGGTCTACCCAAAGTAACCATGCCAACCAAGGTAAACATGAGACGAGCGTCTACTATGATCGGATTCAACCTCTTATGTGTCCCTAAGAAAGTGGAATCGACGGAACATCACACATAGTAATCCAACAACATCAACAGACCCCTTAGGGTACAAGTCAGCCACTCAGACAACCTGTCCCTGAGTTCTACTGTTGTTTAAGCAACTTATGGCAGAGTAACGCTTCCGAGACACTGATAAGGCAAGTTATAATGCTCCCCAAACACTCCATGAAAGTTATAACGCTCCCCAGACACTACCCAGGCGAGTTATAATGCTCCCCAGACACTAGCTAGGTGAGTTAGTCTCTAGGCTAACACTTTGTGGGCCAACAATCCCAGAAATTGAACCATTTTTCTGGCCCAAACTTCCCACCCTTCACCCAAAACTTGTTGGAACCTTCAGGAATCATTAAATACATGATAACAATTCCAATGCATCAAACTTAGCCTCAGGCTTAGGCCTAAGCATCCCCAACTGGGACTGACATTATGTTAAACACTTGGCATTAATACAACCTACAGGTCTAGGATACAAGACAAAGCATAAATGATTGAAATAACTTATGAAACATAACCAGAAGGATCACCTCCTTCTCCAATGAACTATTATATCATTAATGAGATCTTGCATCCATTCATTTAACAATTACAAATAAATACATAAAATAACCATGACATGAACCAATCATTTAACATGCCTATAACCAACATAAAACCATATAAATATCAGAGATATGACAACCATTAAATCCACATATAAATAAGTGCAAAAGTAAGAGAACTTAGCTTTTATTAGTCATATGCAAATTCGACCAGGTTTGGGACTTCCACGTACCACCCGACCATAAACATGGCTAAACCAAATCTCTCTTTTAGTTATTCACCCCTATGCCATATTCCAAGCATGAATGTGGGATCTCATAGAACAACCAAGGGAATACATAGGTTAAACCACCTCCACCCTCATCAAACTGTGATTATACCACAACTGGTGCTTCGATCACAACCGAGTCAAACTTGGAATTCCATCCAGAATCCATCATTATCCTTAAGGAATTTTCCATCTCCTTGTCTCTCAGGCTTTACCACAATCCAAACCAGATCACTAGGCCCTAAATGGAGACCAGTCTCTCAGGATTTACTGCAATCCAAACTCGGATCACTAGGCCCTAAACCAATACTTCTCCCTTACCTTTACCATATATCCCACCAAAACCGGTTAAGGGATTCCTAGGCCTTTGGGAATGGAGCTTGAGACCACCTCCGCCCCAGATTCCAAAATCCATCGAGAAAACCAAACCTCAAAAACTGAAATAAACATCCTAACACCATGGCATTAAGAAAAAGAAAAGGCTAGGTTGAAATCCATTGTCATAACCCGACAAAACCATGCCATCGACATCAAGAGATCCACAACCAACATGCAAATCCATGCATGTCCAAACCAGCTAGGAAATCACACATGCAAAAAGTTACATGCAAGTATTCCCACCAAAGTTGCTTGATCCTACTTTCCTTCCTTTCCCTTTTCTTTCTTTTCCTTTCCCTTCCTTGCTTTTCCTTCCTTGATTCAAACTAGATTTCTCCAAGAAAACTCTAGTGACCAAGAGTGAGAGAGAGAATAATGAGAGAGCTCTAAAGCTAAACTGACAAAAAGTTACATTGACCAAGATTGAGCCAAGAGTTTACACTAACTAAGAGCTTAACACTAAAAGAAGCCTGCCAACTGATCCTTAGAAGCATTTTTATTAATGAGTCCTCTAATTTCTTCATTTTCCATTATTTTCCTTCAATTTCCTCCTCACATGCAACATGTGACCTTTTACCTTTTCTCCTATTTTCCTTTATTTTCATAAATAAATGTGCCAAAAATTCTATTTTGCCTTTTAATGGCATTGCCTTGGCCTTTGCCAATTTTCCTTAGCCAAAACACACATCCAATGATGCCCACTAGGATATCTTTGCCCAACATTCAACTTGGAATACGTGTCCCTTTCCCATGGTCTTATTTTTTCCTTTATTTACATTATTACATAGAATTTTCACCAGGGCTATTACATCTCACAAGTTCAAAGGGAAATAGTCATCTAGCAACATCTTCTCTCGAACACAGAGGTAGTGGGAAATATGGATGATTGGGTGTCTAATGCAAGTCACATACGTGGACAATATAATCAATACATATACACCACGAACCTTTATTGGTACATGAAGTATTTATTGGAAGTTATGGTGCAATGGAAAGCCATCTCGATAGTAGGTTTGTGATACCTTGTTGTAGGTCAATCATCCTCTCCCCTTGGTTATTTCATGTTCTTATGACTTTAGGTGGCCCTATTTTGAATTCCAAATATGTTAACTTTTTGGGTTCCTTTTCTTTTTTGTTAGTTTTTGTTCCCTTACAAACTTGTTGGCACCTCATTCTATATCGACACTCTGACCTCTAAGGCACATCCTCTCTCTAGACCCATAATTTATTGGAAAATTGACTTCTTGTTTGAGCCTCTCTTGATTTCAAACCCTTTCCCTAAACACTATTCTAGGTGCAATTTCTTGTGAACACCTCACCCTCAGTCCACTCTTGTCTCATCTATGATACCCTCCTCCTTGCTCTCAGGCCTAGCCTTCTCTCTCATGCAACCAACATGCCTCTTAAAGATCTCGTGTCCATCGAGGGGCAATGTACTATCAAGAGCATGGCAGTATGGGAACAAAATATGAGTTCAACTCAAAGATGAAGGCTTGGAAACACATTTTTGGAATCTCACCTTGCCTCCTATTTAGGAACAACTCTCACCAACCGAAAGGGAAATATCCAACTAGCAACATCTTTTCTCAAACACAAAGGTATTGTAAAATATGGTTGATTCGATGCCTGATGAAGGTCACCCATATGGACAATATAATCAATACATGTACATTGTGAACCTTTATTGGCACATGAATTATTTACTTGGAAACATATTACATGACATGTATGAAAATATGGAAGACTTCCTCCTCTCCATGGAACACCTACATCGATACATGAAAAACCTAGACCATTGACTAAAGTGAATTGAGAAGCATCTTGGAATCCCCCATATTGTTGGTTTCTCATCGAGAAACAATAAGGAGCCAATCCAATTTGCAACAAAAGAATCAAATCCCTCCTCTTATCATATTGTCTCTTATTATGTTTTTAGTTTATTAGTGATTGATTTCTTTGTCTTTCTCTCAAGGCCTTGGAGGCTCATCTTTTAGCATATGTATTTTTTATTTTGAATCCCTACATAGCTTCTTGTCTTCTATCTCCCTTAAACAAATACATTTTTTGATATGGTCAAGTTTCCACAGTGACTAGCCAGTCTAAATCCTCCAACACTCTCATGTAACATCTTGTTTGGAAGGCAATACAACTATTTATTCCATGAAAAAAAAATGGATGAATACATAATTTTAAATATACACTCAATTAATTGCACATTTACATTCAATAATGCAAAGATAAGTATTCAATCTTAAATACACAATTATTTACATACATTTCACATCTTTGTACTAATTTCTATAGATGGAGTCTAATTGTTTTATGTTTTTCTTTTTGATATTTGGTGATATAATCCTTGGTGAGATTAGTATTTTTAGTTGCTTGAAATTCATTTTTGAATGCATAAACAAATTCAGAACCCTGAAAAAACCCAAGGTACTTAGTTTGTACAAATTTAACAACTAAAATATGTAATTCCAACAATTTTTTATCAGATTTATAGTAAAACTCATTTGAAAATGTGTCCAATAAAGAGAAAAAGAGCATAAAGTTGAGACTACATTGTTTATATATACATAAATTACATACACATATATTAATATTTTATTTATGCTAAGTAATTGACATCCTAAATTTGTATTAAAATGTTTCATTTAGTGTTTGCTAGGATGGTTTTCTGGATTGCTTACAAGGGTAGAGTCGAGTTATGGCGTTTGAGGATTCCCGCCTTCATTACCATACCACACCACTAACATCTCCAAAGTAGGATAAATTGACTCGTGAGCTTGAACAAATCACCACCTTTGCCATGGCTACAACAAATGGAGGGCATGCCACACCACAAACATCTCCAAAGTAGGAGAAATTGAATTGTGAGCTTGAACAAATCACCACCTTTCAATGGTTACAACAAACGAAGGAATGGACAATTTGTCATTTGAAAAAGATGCATATGAATTTTAAAACCTAGTTGTAGATTCACATAATAGGGGAAATTAGGTTGAACATAAAATAACTTATTTGTAAAGGAAACTCATAAAAAATTTAGAAACCAAACTAATGATCCAATCTAAATCAGTACTACACAAAAGGACAAGTGTCAAAGCTAAATATCCCATGCACCACATTTTTGCTTCCTGTTTTATGGCATCATAGTCTCTTTATTTTGGATTTCAAGCCTCTGTGGAAGTTTTTTGTAGCTTCATGTTCCGGATTATCCACAGTTTCCAGTTCAGTCTGTCGACGTTTCGAATCCCAACGGGGGTCCATCATCAGGACCATCTTTGAAAGATAGAAATGAAATGAATGAAAGATGATGAGAGCAGGAGCGAGGCACCTGGATATAAATACACATACACAAATGAACCCTAATATAAGAGCCGACATTTCTTATTATTATTTCAGAATTATAT
>APFE031100340.1:6184-23435 GCA_000404065.3 Pinus taeda
TATTTAAAAAATAACTTAAAATTTCAATAAATTTTTCTAATTCCTTTCCAACAATGTAGTATCATTCATGTTTGTATAAATGGGTTTCAAAATACCTAGATAATTCTTCAATGAACTTCACTATCTCACAATTTTGTATTTATTTAAAAACCTATATTTGAGAATCTATCATATTTTGGTGTTCTTATTTAACTGTTTCTGTCATGGTATTGTCTTTTAAAACATTATTAAAGAGTTAATTGGGGTTTAAAATAGAATTTATAACCTTTTCATTGAGTTTTAAAATAGAAGTGAGGAAATTTGGGCTCAGTCCAAGATAATAGCATCATTTACTTCCTTTGATCCATAAGGTAAGCATTGGAAATATTCAAATAATCCTTTCATAGTATTGTAGGCCTGTTGCACATGGTAGAAGAATAAAGGTGTTGTTATGGGAAAGTGCAAGTCACTTTTCAATTTGTCTGTACTTTATTTCTATTATAGATAACTGTTAATTCACCATGTGAATTTGCTTGGATTTGAGTACGGGATTCCTATGGCATACCAACAATTTAGGTTGTTTGTATGTAACCCAACCATCACAAGTGAGTGCAATGATGGTGCAACAGGAACAAGAACACCATCTGTGAAATTTGCCAAACATTCACTCATTTGAATTAGACTCAGAAGAATGTTCACTAACTCAACTGTTCCCAAAACATTAAGAGTTGTTTCATTGAAGGAATGATTGAGAAGAATGTTCAGGGAACAGTTACCAATCCACTAAGAGTGGATTGATGACATTGAAGAATCCATTTCAGAGAAACTTGTTGAATTGTAACAGAAGCCCAAAACTACCCATTGTCATGAGATGACCACACGTTCCCTGTGGGCAGTGACCAAGATGACGGTTCAGAGTTCCATGTCCAGTTGTCGGTCAAGGGCAATTGACACATCTGCTCAACAACGGGCTCTTCCACATTGGGCAAGCCCCAGTTGGCATCTAAGGTGTGCTGTTTGACAAGGTTATCCATAAAATGACCTTCACCCTTCAACAGGTTAGAGAAGGAACCGAAATTGGGCATAGCCAAATTGAGTTGTGTGTGCTGCAAGTCAGTAGCTGACGGTGACGAGACCTCCGGCTCTGGGGACGAGATCACCCTCGAGGAATGACTCACTTTCTTGTAAATTCGGCATAGTACCCAATCGTCCAACTGAAACAACACAACCCATAATTAAATGGAGTAAAGAATCTAACATATATATAGGAATATATCGTAGTCATGTAAGTATATAGAGTAAAGAATCTAACCTATAAGAAAAAATTTTAGACGATATAATACAATTTTAGTTTGAGAGGTAATCTCTTTATATTAGCAATAATTATTAATAATTAAATTAAATTAAATAAACATTGTTATCAACACAAAAATTGATGAGCGTTTTTTCTTCCTAACTAAATTAAATTAAAATAAATATACTTATCAACATAATAATAAATAAATGAGAACACTTACACGTATAGATCCCTTTCTCTTCCTAGTTGACATGGTTTCAGCTAGGCGGTATTCGTGCATGATCCAGTTGGTCTTGAGGCTCTTAAGAGGGCTCCCTCTGTAAAATACCAGAGATTTCTTCACGCCCACATTCTGCAACGATGCAGTTCCCGACATTATAACGATGGGTTTATCTGTTCCCGTGGCTTTCCAGTACCCGGACCCGGCCGATCTGTTTGGCCGGTCTCCGTTGGGATATTTACGGTTCCTCGGGCTGAAGAAATACCATTCTTGCTCCCCATAAGAAGCCTTCGCTGAAATCCAATCAACACAACGAGAATAATTGTGTCAGAGAATGCAACAAAATAAAACTACACATACCCATTACGAACCCGGGTTAGGAGGGGTACTCACCGGGCAACTCCCAGGGATCATACTTGTACAGGTCAATCTCTGTAATAATTGGAGCAGGGAGAGGCGAAGAGGAGACTTTCTTTTGCAGGTAATGAATCAGCAGCTCCTCGTCCGTGGGATGAAATCTGAAGCCCGGAGGCAATTGTTGCAGCGCCTGCTCTTCCATCATGATCTTCGTATCTATGGAGCAAAGCAAATGAAGAAGTGTTTGAAATATTGGGAGGAGCATCCCTCCCCCTTTTATGGTTGCCGCTCACAGCGTTAAATTTCCTAACACTCAATGTGGCGCCCACTGAGCCGCTGACACTTTCTGTGACACGTACGATGACAGTGACAGCAACGTGGCCTACAAGAAAATCTGTAGAAAACCAACGCGGAGAAGCAACGTGCACATAGATTCAGGAGATGGCGACCAATCCAGTTTCAAGAAAAGAGGAAGAGACGGATTTGCCGTGCTCTGTGAATGTCAAAACAACACGTGTGTATAGTGAGAAAGAATCCGGAGTTTACCGGTTTTATCTTTTGGAATATTTGGGCATATTTTGCGTTGAATTTGTTTAGGATTAGGTAAGGTTGTATTTTGTTGTTAATTTACATTTTTATATTAACAAAGTTCATAAGTTACATAGTTGAATAAGTTACTAATTTTGTTTTTGGTTGCAGTTTAGTAGGTGGAGATGTGTGAATCTGTTTGTTAGTAGATCTATTATAATATATTTTAGTAGGTGGAGATGCGTGAATCTGTTTGTTAGCTCACATATTACAATAAATTTGGTTTGTGTTTTTTAGATATTTAATTAGATGAAAAAAATTATATCATATAAACTAATAAAAATATGTTGTAAATTTTCCATAATTAAAATATGGAAGTGTATATATAAACACATTTTAAATAATAAAAAAGGCCGGTTTTTTTTATTATTATTCCTCGTCGAATCCGTCCCATTATCCTTATCACAACTTTACGTGCTTATTTGAGATTCGAACCTTGGTCGTGACTATCAACTGTTCTGATTCTCCTAAATACGCAAGCTTTGGTTGACCCAGAACTGTGACAGGGTTACGTCCCAGTTGGGGATTCGAACCTTGGACATAGATACGAAACACAACTGCTTTTTCTAATTACGCAAGCTCACTGACAAGGGTTGCGATAAATAGGTAATGCTTCGGTGAACGTTATGTCATTCTTCGAAAAGCAATGTTCATATACCGTGTGATTTATAATGAGTAATCCTCATTGTGCATCGTGAAAAATAATGTATGGATTTTAGGTTCATGGGTTATCTGATGATATATTTGGATATAATTGATGTATTTACATCGTATATATGTTGGGTAGAGTTGGGTGACTGGACCGACGGAATATCATTTTCAACTCATCATTTTTCACACGTTAAAGTAGAGAATATAGTTCATACGTAAGTGTAATTTTACCACAGATTTAAATTTGGAGGATTCGGAGTATTATCCTGTGATGAATAAAAAGGAGGTAGACAATAAAACGTTATATTAATATAATTTTATGGAAATTTAACCCTTTCAAAATTAGGATGGATTTATATTAATACACTTATTTAAATGAAATAATTTGTAAATTTTTAATAAGAATGAATTTATGATAAATTATAATTATAATTATATAAATTATAATTATATATATATATATATATATATATATATATATATATATATATAATTATGAATTATGGAGATTTACTATCACTTTATTATAGATATTCTTAATATGTATATAAATTTTGTTATATAGTATAGGTCAATAAAGTGGTTTATCACTAACATATGTCCAAAAATTATAACTCATTTCATATGATACTTGTTAGTATTTTTTTTAATTGATCAATTTAATTAAAAAACAAGAATGGTATAACTACTCTGGAGATAAATCTCAATGTTTAATTTGTGTATATTGTTAAGAAAATTTTAGAAATTTCCATGGAGGTTAAATCCCTACCATCTACCTAGTTATTATTTATAATTAAATTAAATTTCTGGAAAAATATTCCAAAATAGTTGGTTCATAATTCACTAAATTGTTAAGCCCCATATTGCATCAATAAGTGCTCTACAACTCAGTATGGGGTTAATGTTCTAGTGACCAAATGTTTGTAAACGTTTATGCCTAGACTTAATTAATGCATAGACTTAATTAAAAGAAAAAAGGTTAAAAGTAATATAGAGCCCAATAAAGGGAGATGTTCTAGTGTTAGTAAATGAGTGTAAACATTTAAATGTTGATTTAATTAATAATAAAAAGTTAAAAATAACAAAATTCAATTTGCAATTTTGTAATTTTGTTTTTATTAATAAAATTACTAACAATTTTTTTAGATAAAAAGAAAATCATAATATAACATATCACATTAAAATATACAACAATAAATAGTAGTCATAAGTTATGATCCATTTTATTATATAATTAAAATAATGATTCTGTAATCATATTTAAATTTAATTAATAAAACACATAAAAACATAATTTCTCCCCCACTTTACCATGGATATTATTAACTTGTAAATAGGATTTTGTTTACATCCTATGGTCCAATATCATAAACTTATCAATAGCATATGCCCAAAAACCATAATTTATTTCACAATCAAAATATTTTTATATATAATTTTATTTTAATTTAATTTTACCATATTTTTCCAATTAAATTTAAAATCAAAAGGGTTATAATTACTTTTGAAATATATCTAAATCCTCTATCCTCACTACTACTAAAATTATTTAGTGGATATTCTATAGAGACTAAATCAAGGTTTTAATAAAATTAGAAATGAGAACACTTTTATATAGAGAGATGTGAAATTATATAATCTAAAAAGTGGCATAGACAACATAGTCCCTGCCACATAAGTGGATGTTATGTTTTTAGAAAAATTGTAAATTGAAGTTAATTGCCTTTTAAGGGTAAGGACTTGCATAAATTTCCAGTGGGTAGTAACCACTACTTAGTTTGCACATTTACACTTTTACTCCTATGTGTTATAGTGTTGAAGAAAACATAAATAATCCTAGGCAGTAAATCAAGGTAGGTATATTTATTTCCATCTTGTTCCTATTCATTTTTTATACAAATACTTAAATTATGGTGGACACATGGTAAATAGGTTATTTACCTGAGTATGAACTATTTTTGTGACAACCCCAACCATGGTTCTCTCATGATATGTAATGCAAGGCTACTTACTTGGGATGTTAATATTCCTTACAACACGAAAACCTGAATTGATTATGAAAACCATTATAGGTTGGTTGGTGCAAATTTGAAGGCCTGGTACTTTTAGGATTAATGGAAATGCAAGAGAAGTACATAAACCTAGCTACTTTAGAAAACATTACAAGTTAGGAAGGACAAAGAAATTTATGGGAAAAAATAAGGGAAAAAAGTCACTTCGTAGAAGAAAAGGGGAGGGATTCTCTCTTTGGGGTGGGGGGCATTCTTCATTTAGCAAGAAAGCAATGAAGGGTCTTCTAGGAGAAGAAGGAACATAGTGATATCAGTTATTGGTTGGAAATGTTAGCAGGAAGAAGATCGCTTCCAGGTGAGGAATAATGGCCTCTAGATTCCTTGTACAGCTAGAGGGTGGAGATGTTCTTTTTATGGATTCTCTTGATGGTCGGGGTGTAAGGTTGTTCCTTGGATTTCTAATAGCCAAATCTCTAAAGCCTTCCTTGTTTTGTTTATTTATGGTGGATTATGGACTCCCCAAAATGGGTAGGACTACTGTATTATTGTTATAAGGGTGTAGAATTGTTCTTTGGACTCCTTGTAATTTGGTTAATTGTTAAGTGGTTGGTGGGTGGAGGAAGGAGGACCCCTAGAATCCCTATTTCAGTTCGCAGTTGGTGTTTTTCATCCCATGAGAAAGACCATCTTAGCCTCTGGAATCTAGCTTGGGGGTGATAGCTACAAGAGAGATATGGCTGCAACTATCTACAATTGGGTGGAGAGTCATAGTCCCTGACTCAGTTGCCCTGAAAGTTTACAAGATAAGTTCTCTTGTGTATTTCTTTAAATGATAATGAATGTATGTTGCATTTCTGGTTTGAATGATGTTGCAAAGCAAGATTCATGACTACATTCTGGTATCATCACAATGAATAGTATAATGTGTAATGCTCTTGCATGATAGATACAAAAAAAGGATTGTGTTGCATTTCTAACTTAACTGGTGTGTTGTGTGAAATGCTTCATTGTGTTGTTAATAACACACAAGCAAATAATGAATTCTGCAAAGTTTAAATGCATTGAAAATATCTATAAGAATCAGAACTAAATCATGACAATGATTAAATAAGGATTTATTCTATTATAGTATAATGGTTACATGGAAGTCAACCTGTCTTGATAGGGTCTATGTGCATATACTTGCTACAAGCACACACCTCTTAATATAAGTAGATCTCAGTGAATATATATGAGGAAAATTGGATATAAGAGACAATTTTTTTTTATCCCATTCTTCTAACAACATAAGAGGAATTGGATTTATCAGTAGCCACCTCATAGGGTGAAGTGGTGGGGTGTGTTACAAGTGGTATCAGAGCATCCAAGTTCAACACTTGGACTGGATGGGCTCTATCATGAGCAAGGGAAGGTAGAAATACCGTCAAGATAATTTCACATTGGTTTTTAGAAAATTAACTTAACAATTTTTTAGGTGTTAAAAGTTGTTTTAAACAAGGTAACTATATGCCTGATTGGTATATTGACTAGGTGATTTACTTAGGTAGCAGAAGCTAAATAAAGTACACATTTCACTTTCGTCAATAGATTGATAATCATGATTAACAATTAAAATGTTATTGAATTATGCAGGTTCATATATCTCATTTAATGATTTTTCGATAAACATGTGCTAATGTAGATTGTTTTGTTACAAACAGTCTGTTACAATAACTCTATAAGAGCAAGACCATGGGCATAATTTTGTTGTTTATTTAAATTATGCACTAACAATTGATATTTCTTGACCTATGGTTGATGCATATGAAATATTGAGTATCATGGGCATTCTAACATGGTTATTGTGTCACAACATAGATCTCCATGACAACTCCATGAATTTAAGTTCATGTTCATGATTATGTTTATTTATTTATCACATGAAGTATCTAACAGTGTATGTGATTGATAACACATCACAAGCAACATAAGGCAGAGGCAAACACATAAATGAGGATCAGAATGGTGTAGTATAGTTCTGATTAGTCACAACAGGGGAATGAAGAGGTTGAGGCCAATGAAGAAGAAAGATCGATTAACGAAGGGGGAGGGGTTGACTCTCCAAGTTGGATGGATACTATGAGAATCCTAATCGCTGAAGTTAGAAGTTTCTAGGCATATAATGAAAGTCTGGTGAGAGCTCAAGAGAGATAATGTAAACACCTCCTCCCACATTTACCCAAATTCACAAGCTTGCCAAGGTAAACATGAGACAAGTATCACTATGAAATGAGACGAACTCCAAGCTCCAGTTCTGGAAGTGGGATTGACACACCGAAAATGTACAAACATCACTCAAGAGCACTAGATCACCCAAAAGTCAGTCCAGAACCTTTGATGACCAAATCCTGAGTTGCAACCACTCTTTCAAAATCTTAACCCCCAACCACACCCACAACACAATATGCATGCAATTATGAGGCTATAATTGCATGCATAAGTCTGCTTTCATGCGGTTATGACCAAAATTTCTTATTTTAGTGACAACGATTCTGAGATCTGGGCCACTTTTCTAGGCTAGCCTCCAAACCATTGCCCAAAAATTCCTGTAACTTTCCAGAATCATAATTAACATGACAACAATGCCAAACATTCAAACTTGAAGAAATAACTTACATTAGACTTCCTTGTCCACATCAAGCATTTCATCAAACATTTGGTAAACGTGTGAGCTACAGGTCATGAATGCATATCTGATCATAAAATTATGAATTTCATCTAAGAATCACCAAGAAGGCTCCAAGCCCTCTCTAGACAGATGCAATAACACTTGTTATCACATGCATTCATCAACCATTTAATAAATTTTCAAAACTTTGAGAGTTTTGAGAGTTCAAAATATCCACAATATTCATTTTTTGTGTCAACCTTTTGAGTCTACAACTAGACTCATCATCGGGACAAACTTGCAAAGAAGAGAAGGGAATGAAGGAGATAAATAAGGGATGGATGCAAGAAAAAGAGAAAAAAGGAGAGATAACCCAACCCAACCTATAATAATGGAAAACAATTATTTCAAGAAAATAAAATGAAACATAAAATAATTTTTTTTTTTTTAATTATAATGTTAGGATAAAATCAATATTATCATGGGTAAATTTATTAAGAATAAATTATTAAAAATTAAAAATGAATAATAATATTTTTATAATTAGTATAATAATGATATTACTAATAATTCCTCGTCTAATACTAGTGTAATTATAATATTAATAATAAAGCTCATTATTATTAAATTTTATGTTCTTATTTGTTATCACCCCAAGAAACTCTCCTAGGTTGGGTTCGGAGATGCTCGGGACATTACTAATTCAACTAATGTTGCAGATGGATGAATGGAAGGAATGATGCTTGTTCAAGCCAGATAACCACTCCTACTTTGCTTGACTCCAGACATGCGTGAACACCCCTAGAATACAAGGCTTTAGACCACCAATTACTCACAGTTTAAGGATCAGGTGAATATGGAGAATACTGACCACACCAGCAAATGCACAAGACCTTGTGATGGCCGGTTGCAACCAGTAAAGAGGTCTGCAAATCTAACTCCCTAATGAGCAGACAGGATGACAACTCTCTGGCATTAAGTGAAAAGAAACCTGAATAACACTTTCATTGACACATACAAGATTTTAACATAGAGGTAGGATGACACCTCCTCTAATGCTAAACATCAAGAGCTCCGGAGAACTGCATGACAAGTACAACTTAGAACAGAATAGGAATGGAAAGTGAGAAATTAACAACAAAAGAAGCTTTTATTAGCTGAAAATGAAGACGAGACGTTGCAAGTATCAAAGCAGTTACAGTCTCCAGAAGTTGAACCTTACATCAAAATAACAACCATCAACCCTGGTTACATCTTGTTTCTGGGTATATATAGAGTTTCATTACAAAGGCTCTCAGCCAGTCTAGGTATGGAGGGGTCATAATTAACCACCAACCGCTTTAATTGCTTGATGGGGCTTCTGAGTGCGATTGCTTGCTATAGTGGATGTATTTGATCTCCTCGGGTGCTTTGCTGTCCTTTGAGGCGGCTGGAGTGGCGTATAGAATGGAATTCCATAACTGTTAAATGCATTCCCCTGTTCGGACTCCGTCCTTTTCCTCCTCGGACATACTGTCTGTTGAAGGTGGTTGTTGAGGAGTAAATGCGCCGTGTACTAGTAACTGGTCACCTTCGTCCTTCGGGTGCATGGGACAGTTCAAGGACGTGGACTACATAGCAGATTGACGAACTGGATAGAGGGACAAGATTGGCCGTCGGATTGAATAGATGGACGGTAGATACGGCTTGGCAGGGACTATCGGGAAGGCGAGGCGGAAGATGATCGTGAGCTGTTGGATCTTGGGTGGACTGATCCAATGGTCGTCGGGCTTCGAAGATGAATGGGCGCTACCGAGCAGGAAATCGGGTCTGAGCAGTAAGTGGTATTGCCCACACCATTTTCGGATGATGGCCGGTAAACGTACAAGGGCTCGTGATACCATTCAAATGGTGACACGTGGCGATGGGAAAACACGGAAACCACTTTTCATCGCGAGTTAACGTGCTGTTACTTCCCGAGAGCAGGGAGAGCGAACGTCATCCGATCGCAGTGGGGATGATCGGATGGTGGGCAATCAATCAAACAAGTTTTTTCATTGAATGTGGCGGGGGAACCATTGGATCAGGATGCAGCAATCGACAACTATGATTTAAAGGCGACAATGGGTTACAGAGGTGTAGGGTCATGTGGTGACGGTGCTATGGGGCTTTAAACTTAGCGCTTTGGGGCTTGAAGAAACAGGGGCTTATGCCAAGTTTTGGAGGAGAAGCAAAGATAGTGGGGTTAAGGGGGAGTATGTGGAATGAAGGGGAAGAAGGGAGATGACTGTTGCGAGCTCCCTTTTGAGCATAAACACATGACCAAGCTTGTATTTGGCCCTCCAAATGTTAAGATATGTAGCAGAGCTAACACTTATAATAATCATAGCTAATCAATTTAGATAGTGATAATAGTAATGATCAAGAAATAATATCAAGTTATATAAGATGAAAGAGGGATAATGAAAATAAATTCATATTAAGGAATAATATATCCTAAGATAATATAAGAATAGAAAGGGGAAATTTAAGATATTTAAAGATTAGAATAAATTGATAAGGTGGTTAATGACAAGATAAAGGAATTATGGGAGAGGGAGGATATAAAATGAAGAGGGTACATAAAGAAGGAAGGCAAGGAAAGATGATGCATGGAGAGAGAAAAGGGGTCAATGAGGAGAGGAAGGTAATGGAGAATGTATTCAGTTGTGTGGGAGAGTAAGGGAATCCAGTTTCTGCTCACTTTCAAACACCCATCCCTATTGAGATTTTGAGGATGCTTAATAATTTTAAGGGCTTCATGCATTTTTCATTTATACTTGTGGTTTTCTTTGGCGATAAACTTAGTGTCTTCAAGGAAGATATGGTGACAAGTCTTCGTTGAGTGTTCTTCCAGTGCAGACAGCCGAGTTCTTCCATTTTTGATGTTTGCGCCATATTCTTTAAGTCTAATTTTGAAGGACCTTCTAGTTTCTCCAATATAACAATTTCCACTGTGACAAATGAATTTATAAAAACCCTTATGTTGGAGGTGATCTGGGCTATCTTTAACTGATATCATCCTTTTTCTAATGGTTGACAGGGGCTTGAAATATGTTTCAATTTCTTTCTTTTTGAGAACTCTAGCCAACTTTTCTATGACACCCTGAATGTATGGTAGATACGTTGTATTGCTAGTAATTTGGGTGCTTTATATAGGCTGCTTGTCTTTTTTTACTGGATCTCGCTCTTCTAATGGTCTTGATGATGTCCATATTTCTATATCTAATGTTTGCAAAGACCTTTCTTAAATATTCAATTTCTTCTTCAGTATGAGAGGTGTTTGATATTCTGAAAGCTCTGGTGAAAAGAGTCCTTAGTACCTCCATATTTTGTGGTAGATGATGGTGTGAGTCTGCATGTAGGTAGTTATAATTGTGTTCTTTCTTTCTAAATACCTTATGTCCAAGATATATATCTTCATTTCTTATCAGGAGAATGTCTAATAACGGGATGGTATTGTTCTCTTTAACGTCCATTGTGAACTTGATATCTTCAGATATACTATTGAGGTGGTCTAAAAAGCTACTTAACTCCTTGTCCCCATGATCCGGATTTAAACAGGAACGCAACAAATTATAGAGATAATCGCAAACACAGAGATGCAGGGGAAATAATAATTCATTTCATTAATGTAAAATACTGAAATATGCTTACAAACAGGAATGGAAATAAACCAACTATGGCGATGGTAGCTTATCTCTAAGAAGAGATGTGGTGGCTACATGCCTCTGAACAGTCTTATAATGGGGCTCAAGGGCCTTTTTATTATTGAACAATAAGAGAAAACCCTAAACAACCAAAACCTTAACCCGAGGAGATGTAACACAAAGAGTTTATGGGCCCCGTTGGGGTGAGTTGGACAGCCAACCTCCCAAGGTCGCGACTTGGTCATATTATCTCCATTTGATGCACATTATATCCCGTTTGAAAGATCTCTCTGAGGAATACAACTGAAAAGATGATTTTTGACCAAAAATCGCTGCTGGTAGATTTTCCAAAAAACATTGTTTAGGGCCTCAAAAGGGCATCAGAAGTTTAGGACCCGAAAAACTGCTAAAAATAGTAAACTGTGCTATAGTTAAAGAAACTGAAAAATTAAAAGAAGCAATGGTGGGGGTGCAAGTGGAATTGGCGGGTGGCCACCAATATCCACCTGGATCACCTTGTGCAGCCAATTGGTACTAATTTCATTAAGAAGCTAATCTAGAATTTTGGCGTTAATAGGAAAGTGTCAAGAGCTTTCCTTTAAAATTTCTCCATAAATATGTTGGCTACTATAGGGGATAGAGGAGACCCCATACCTAGTCCAAATGTTTGCTCGAAGAATTCACCTTGGAAGGTGAAGAAAGTGGAACAAACACATATTTCCCAAAAAACGTCGTTTAGGGCCTCAAAACGGCTCTGGAAGTTTAGGACCAGAAAAACTGCTAAACATAGTAAACTATGCTATAACTAAGGAAATTGAAAAACTGAAAGAAGCAATGGTGGGGGTCCAACTGAAATTGGTGGGTGGCCACCAATATCCACATGGATCACCTCGTGTGGCCAATTGGCACTAATTTCATCAAAGAAGCTAATTTAGAATTTTGGCGTTAACAAGAAAGTGTCAACAACTTTCTTTTCAAACTTCTCCATAAATAGGTTGGCTACTATAGGGGATAGAGGAGACCCCATACATACCCTAGATATTTGGTCGAAGAATTCACCTTGGAAGGTGAAGAAAGTGGAGTGAATACATATTTCCCAAAAAAAGTCGTTTAGGGCCTCAAAACGGCTCTAGAAGTTTAGGACCCGAAAAACTGCTAAAAAAAGTAAACTATGCTATAATTAAGGAAATTGAAAAACTGAAAGAAGCAATGGTGGGGGTCCAAGTGGAATTGGCAAGTGGACACCAATATCTACCTAAATCACCTTGTGCAGCCAATTGGCACTAATTTCTTCAAAGAATCTAATCTATAATTTTGGCGTTAAAAGGAAAGTGTCAAGAGCTTTCTTTTCAAATTTCTCCATAAATAGGTTGGCTACTATAAGGGATAGAGGAGACCCCATACCTACTCCAGATGTTTGCTCGAAGAATTCACCTTGGAAGGTGAGAAAGGTAGAGTGAATACATATTTCCCCAAAAAAGTTGTTTAGGGTCTCAAAACGGCTCTGGAAGTTTAGGACCAGAAAAACTGCTAAAAATAGTAAATTGTGCTATAATTAAGGAAACTGAAAAACTTAAAGAAGCAATGGTGGGGGTCCAAGTGGAATTAGTGGGTGGCCACCAATATCCTTCTGGATCACCTCATGTGGCCAATTGGCACTAATTTCATCAAAGAAGCTAATCTAGAATTTTGGCATTAACAGGAAAGTGTTAAGAGCTTTCTTTTCAAATTTCTCGATAAATAGGTTGGCTACTATAGGGGATAGAGGAGACCCCATACCTACTCCAGATGTTTGCTCAAAGAATTCACCTTGGAAGGTGAAGAAAATGGAGCGAATACGTATTTTCCAAAAGATGTAATTTAGCGCCTCAAAACTGCTCCAGAAGTTTAGAATCTGGAAAAATGCTAAAAATAGTAAATTGTGCTATAATTAATGAAACTGAAAAATTGAAAGAAGCAATGGTGGGGGTCCAAGTGGAATTGGCCAGTGGCCACCAATATCCACCTGTATCACTTTGTGCAGTCAATTGGCACTAATTTCGTCAAAGAAGCTAATATAGAATTTTGGCGTTAACAGGAAAGTGTCAAGAGCTTTCTTTTCAAATTTCTCCATAAATAGGTTGGCTAATATAGGGGATAGACGAGACCCCATACCTACTCCAGATGTTTCCATGAAGAATTCACCTTGAAAGGTGAAGAAAGGGGAGCAAATACATATTTCCCAAAAAACATCGTTTATGGCCTCAAAACGGCTCCGAAAGTTTAGGACCCAAAAACTGCTAAAAATAGTAAACTGTGCTATAATTAAGGAAAATGAAAAACTGAAAGAAGCAAAAAAACAGTAAACTGTGCTATAATTAAGGAAACTGAAAAACAGAAAAAAGCAATGGTGGGGGTCCAAATGGAATTGACGGGTGGCCACCAATATCCGCCTGGATCACCTCGTGCGGAAAATTGGCACTAATTTCATAAAAGAAGCTAATCTAGAATTTTGGTGTTAACAGGAAAGTGTCAAGAGCTTTCTTTTCAAATTCCTCCATAAATAGGTTGGCTACTGTAGGGGATAGAGGAGACCCCATATCTACTCTAGATGTTTGCTCGTAGAATTCACCTTGGAAGGTGAAGAAAGTGGAGCGAATACATATTTCCCAAAAAACATCGTTTAGGGCCTCAAAACGGCTTCAGAAGTTTACTACCCGAAAAGCTGCTAAAAATAATAAACTGTGCTATAATTGAGGAAACAAAAAAAGTAAAAGAAGCAATGGTGGGGGTCCAAGTGGAATTGGCGGGTGGCCACCAATATCCACCTAGATGATCTCGTGCAGCCAATTAGCACTAATTTCATCAAAGAAGCTAATCTAGAATTTTGGCGTTAACAAGAAACTGTCAAGACTTTCCTTTCAAATTTCTCCATAAATAGGTTGGCTACTATAGGGGATAGAGGAGACCCCATACCTACTCCATAATGTTTGCTTGAAGAATTCACCTTGGAAGGTGCAAAAGGTGGAGCGAATACATATTTCCCAAAAAACGTTGTTTAGGGCCTCAAAACGGCTTCTGAAGTTTAGGACTCGAAAAACTGCTAAAAATAGTAAACTGTGCTATAATTAAGGAAACTGAAAAACTAAAAGAAGCAATGGTGGGGGTCCAAGTGGAATTGGCGAGTGGCCATCAATATCCACCTGGATCACCTCATGCAGCCAATTGACACTAACTTCATCAAAGAAGCTAATCTAGAATTTCAGTGTTAACAGGAAAGTGTCAAGAGCTTTCTTTTAAAACTTCTCCATAAATAGGTTGGCTACTATAGGGGATAGAGGAAACCCCATACGTACTCCAGATGTTTGTTCAAATAATTCACCTTGGAAGGTGAAGAAAGTTGAGCGAATACATATTTCCCAAAAAACATCGTTTAGGGCCTCAAAACGGCTTCGGAAGTTTAGGACACGGAAAAATGCCAAAAATAGTAAACTGTGCTATAATTAAGGAAACTGAATGATGCAATGGTGGGGGTCCAAGTGGAATTGGTGGGTGGCCACCAATATCCATCTTGATCACCTTGTGTGGCCAATTGGCACTAATTTCATCAAAGAAGCTAATCTAGAATTTTGGTGTTAACAGGAAAGTGTTAAGAGCTTTCTTTTCAAATTTCTCCATAAATAGGTTGACTACAATAGGGGATAGAGGAGACCACCTACTCTAGATGTTTGCTCAAAGAATTCACCTTGGAAGGTGAAGAAAGTGGAGCGAATACATATTTCCCAAAAGGCGTCGTTTAGGGCCTCAAAACGACTTCAGAAGTTTAGGACCTGAAAAACTGCTAAAAATAGTAAACTGTGCTATAATTAAGAAAACTGAAAAACTAAAAGAAGCAATGGTGGTGGTCCAAGTCGAATTGGCGGGTGGCCACCAATATCCACCTGGATCACCTCGTACGACCAATTGGCACTAATTTCATCAAAGATGCTAATCTAGAATTTTGGCGTTAATAGGAAAGTGTCAGGAGCTTTCTTTTCAAATTTCTCCATAAATAGGTTGGCTACTATAGGGGATAGAGGAAACCCCATACCTACCCCAGATGTTTGCTTGAATAATTCACCTTGGAAGGTGAAGAAAGTGGAGCAAATACATATTTCCCAAAAAATGTTGTTTAGGGCCTCAAAATGGCTCCGGAAGTTTAAGACCCGAAAAACTACTAAAAATAGTAAATTGTGGTAGAATTAAGGAAATTGAGAAACTGAAAGAAGAAATGGTGGGGGTCCAAGTGGAATTGGCAGCTGACCACCAATATCCTCCTAGATCATCTCTTGTGGTCGATTGGCACTAATTTCATCAAAGAAGCTAATTTAGAATTTTGGCGTTAACGTGAAAGTATCAAGAGCTTTCTTTTCAAATTTCTCCATAAATAGGTTGGATACTATAGGGGATAGAGGGGACCCCATACCTACTCTAGTTGTTTGCTCGAAGAATTCACCTTGGAAGGTGAAGAAATTAGAGCAAATACATATTTCCCAAAAAACATCATTTAAGGCCTCAAAACGACTTCGGAAGTTTAGGACCTGAAAAACTGCTAAGAATAGTAAATTGTGCTATAATTAAGGAAACTGAAAAACTGAAAGAAACAATGGTGGAGGTCCAAGTGGAATTGGCGGGTGGCCACCAATATCCACCTAGATCACCTCGTGTGGTCAATTGGCACTATCTTCATCAAAGAAGCTTATCTAGAATTTTGGCGTTAACAGGTAAGTGTCAGAGCTTTCTTTTCAAATATCTCTATAAATAGGTTGGCTATTGTAGGGGATAGAAGAGACCCCATACCTACCCCAAATGTTTGCTCGAAGAATTCACTTTGGAAGGTGAAGAAGTTGAAGCAAATACATATTTCCCAAAAAACGTCATTTAGGGCCTCAATACAGCTCTGAAAGTTTAGGATCCGAAAACCTTGCTAAAAATAGTAAATTGTGCTATAGTTAAGGAAACTGAAAAATTGAATGAAGCAATGGTGGGGGTCCAAGTGGAATCGGTGGATGGTCACCAATATCCACCTAGATCACCTCGTGCGGGAAATTGACACTAAATTCATCAAAGAATCTAATGTAGAATTTTGGCGTTAACAGGAAAGTGTTAAGAGCTTTCTTTTCAAATTTCTCCATAAATAGGTTGGATACTATAGGGGATAGAGGAGACCCCATTCCTACTCTAGATGTTTGCCCGAAGAATTCACCTTAAAAGATGAAGAAAGTGGAGAGAATATATATTTCCCAAAAAATGTCGTTTAGGGCCTCAAAACGGCTCTGGAAGTTTAGAACCCTGAAAAATGCTAAAAATAGTAAACTATGCTATAATTAACGAAATTGAAAAACTGAAAGAAGCAATGGTGGAAGTCCAAGTGGAATTGGTGGGTGCCCACCAATATCCACCTAGATCACCTCTTGCGGCCAATTGGCACTAATTTCATCAAAGAATCTAATCTAGAATTTTCTTTAACAAGAAAGTGTCAAGAGCTTTCTTTTCAAATTTCTCCATAAATAGGTTGGCTACTATAGGGGATAGAGGAGACCCGATACCTACTCCAGATGTTTGCTCGAGGAATTCACCTTGGAAGGTGAAGAAAGTAGAGTGAATACATATTTCCCAAAAACCGTCGTTTAGGGCCTCAAAATAGCTGCGGATGTTTAGGACCCGAAAAACTGCTAAAAATAGTAAACTGTGCTATAATTAAGGAAACTTAAAAACTAAAAGAAGCAATGTTATGTAACCAGCTCACAAAAAGATAGAAAAGATAATTGAACACCTTAGAATTCAGCCTCTTTGAGGGGGCAACCTCCTTTA
>APFE031100340.1:34793-55643 GCA_000404065.3 Pinus taeda
ATGCACCATGATCCATCCTTCTTGTGCACCAATACTACTGGAGCGGAGAAAGAACTTTGACTAGGTTTAATTATACCAACCTCTAGCATTTCTGCAACCATACGTTCAATTTCACTCTTTTGGGCATAGGGATATATGTATGGCCTGATGTTTGGAGGAACACATCCTGGAATCAGATGAATAGCATGATCATGATCACGAATAGGTGGGAGACCTTTGGGAGTCTCAAAATACCTTGGAATTATTGTCCAAGACTTTTTGGAGATCTGGAGAAATAGATGATTCCAATGTGGAAACATCTAGTGAACATAATTGTGCAATTACACCCATTTGTTCCTTTTTTAGAAGCTTTGTCATACCGTTGGAGCTGATTATCTTTCCCGATTTCCCTACAATACCCCTTAATTCAACTTCATTTCCTTCCACAGAAAATTTCATGAAAATCTCTTGAAAATTAAAAGCTATTGTACCCAAGGATTGTAGCCATTGGACTCCTAGTACAACATCAGCACCTCCATTGGAATGGAAAGCATTGGGCTAGTCAATACATATTCTCCCATCAATAGCTTTATATTATGGCACTTTCTAGAGCAATTTATTGTTCCTCCATTTGCAGCCATCACTTGACACTCTGGTGCTAGATATAAGAAGCAATTCAATTCTTTTGCTCCCTTACAATGAATAAAATTGTGGGTACTTCCTGAATCAATCAACACTATTACCTTTTTCTTCTTGATTTGTCCTTCTATCTTGATGGTTTGAGGAGTGGTAATTCCCGCCAATTCATTACAAGATATGGTCGTATTCATTTGTTCTTCGTCTAGGCTTTGTTCCTGGAGTATATCCTCTTCTTTTGACCTTTCTTGCTCCTTTTCTTCTTCCTCTTCACAATCTATGTAGAATAATTTCTTCTCAGCACACTTATGACCTTTAGTGTATTTACTATCACAACTGTAACCAAGCCCTTTTGCTCTTTTTGCTTCCAATTGTTGTGGTGTCAACCTTATAGGTTGTGGAAGACTAGGGGCAACAACACTTCCATCTTTATAGTTGTGAGTGGTATGCTTCCTGTTTGCCATAATTTTGCTTTCCATTTTTCTTGCTAACCTGAATGCCTTCTCTAATGAATCAGGTTCCCAAAGGCGAACATCATGTTGGATATTATCCTTTAAAGACCCTATGAACACATCAATCCTATGCTCCTCTGGAATATCTTTTACCCTTATGTTCAATTTTTGGAACTCCTCAATGTGCTCATTATTGAACCCTTTTGTTTGAGACTTATCAATTGGCTAAAAAAAGTGTTGCTTTTTGTATCCTCATAATGTGCTATCAATTCTTCCGTATAAATTGCCCAAGTGATAAATTGTTTACGAGAGCAAAGCCATTGATACCATACAAACTGATTTGGTTCCAAATATAAAGTTGCCATACGTACCTTTTGTGTGTTTTGCACATTATTGAGATCGAAAAATTGCTCCATCTGAAATATCCATGTTGCGGGATCCTTGCCATCAAACTTCCTCATATCAATTTTTGGAATATGGTGGGTCTTCGATCCAACATTAGAGTTTATAAAATCATGATTAACATTTCTTTTGTTTTCATCATGAGTTTCCTTTACTACCCTTTCACCATTAGTAAGCATTTCTTGTAGAAACTTTGTCAAATCTATTTTCAAATCTTCCATGTCTGTCTTCAAATCATCCATCTTAGCTTCCACATCATTCATCTTAGTTTCTACACATTTCTTTAAACAATCCATCTTGGCTTCCACATCATTCATCTTAGTTTCTACACATTTCTTTAAACAATCCATCTTAACTTCTACGCCTTTCTTTAAACCATCCATCTTAGCTTCTACTTCTTTCTTTAAACCATCCATCTTAGATTCTATTGCTGTTTGTGCAAGTGATACTTGTTGCACTTGGTCTCGTAATTTTGATATATCATGTTGCATTTCTTCCTCTTCTTCATGAGTCATACTAGATCTTTCAGGTTGCTTACTAGGTGTTTGCATTTTTTTCCTTGGGGCATCAATTACCGATAATAATGCTTTACTATGTCCTTTGAATTCCTTCAAACTAAATTTTCAACCAAGCTTATGCAAAAATCTAAAAAAAACTACACACATTTTTTCACTTTGTAGGAGCTTGATATTGAATCTGATGTATCTCTGCAATTTTGGATCATCCAGTTCTGAAATTGTGACTTGCGGTAGCCCCCTACGTCCTCTTTCCAATGCCACCAGTCTGATCCAAATTGGATTCTCCAGGAAAGAGTTATGCCAAATCTCCCACAGTGACCTGATTATAGACTAGTTTAGTAGAGAGAACTTGTATGACGTGCCACGAGTCACTGTTTCGACCTTTGGCTCTAAAAAATATATACAAGAAACTACATTCCGTCTTCTTTCTACACCTTCTAACTAAATTTCAATCCAATGCTCAGAGAAAAAGTTATGACGATTTTCTCCAAGTCACCTGTTTGGAATGTAATTCAAGAGTCTGCAAAAAGACCAACTTCCTCAGATCATATCTCCCCTAATATAGTGCGAAAAGATCTGAAATTCAGACCTGAAGTTCAGTACGATTTCGTCTCAAATGGGTTTTTTTTTTAGCTTCTGAAACGTCGCAAAAAAAAAGTTATAGCAAAAATGTCACGATGACGTATTTGGAGCAGCGAAACCCTAGAATCCAAAGTTTTGATACCAAATGTTATGTAACCAGCTCACAAAAAGATAGAAAAGATAGTTGAACGCCTTAGAATTTAGCCTTTTCAAGGGGGAAACCTCCTTCACCTTACACAAATGAACAATTCTTGAATGATTCAAATGACAAAAACTCCATTCTATATATATGAGACTAAGGAGTCACCTCGTGTGGCCAATTGGGACTAATTTCATCAAAGAAGCTAATTTAGAATTTTGGCGTTAACAAGAAAGTGTCAAGAGCTTTCTTTTAAAATTTCTCCATAAATAGGTTGGCTACTACAGGGGATAGAGGAGATCCCATACCTACTCTAGATGTTTGCTTGAAGAATTCACTTGGAAGGTGAAGAAAGTGGCGCTAATACATATTTCCCAAAAAACGTCATTTAGGGCCTTAAAATGGCTCCGCAATTTTACGACCCGAAAAACTGTTAAAAATAGTAAACTGTGCTATAATTAAGGAAACTGAAAAACTGAAAGAAGCAATGATGGGGGTCCAAGTGGAATTGGCGAGTGAACACCAATATCCACCTGCATCACCTCGTGTGGCCAATTGACACTAATTTCATCAAAGAAGCTAATCTAGAATTTTGGCATTAATAGGAAAGTTGCAAGAGCTTTCTTTTCAAATTTCTCCATAAATAGGTTGGCTAGTATAGGGGATAGAGGAGACCCCATAACTACTCCAGATGATTTCTCAAAGAATTCAGCTTGGAAGGTGAAGAAAGTGGAGTGAATACATATTTCTCAAAAAACGTGGTTTATGGCCTCAAAACAACTACGGAAGTTTAGGACCCAAAAAACTACTAAAAATAGTAAACTATGCTATAATTAACGAAATTGAAAAACTGAAAGAAGCAATGGTGGGGGTACAAGTGGAATTGGAGAGTGGCCACCAATATCCACCTCAGTCACCTCGTGCATCCAATTGGCTCTAATTTCATCAAAGAAGCTAATCTAGAATTTTGGCGTTAACAAGAAAGTGTTAAGAGCTTTCTTTTCAAATTTCTCCATAAATAGGTTGGCTACTATAGGGGATAGAGGACACCCCATACTTGCTCTAGATGTTTGCTTGAAAAATTCATCTTGGAAGGTGAAGGAAATGGAGTGAATACATTTTTCCCAAAAAATGTCTTTTAGGGTCTTAAAACGGCTCCGGATGTTTAGGACCCGAAAAGCTGCTAAAAATAGTAAACTGTGCTATAATTAAGGAAATTGAAAAACTGAAAGAAGAAATGGTGTGGGTGCAAGTGGAATTGGCGGGTGGCCATGAATATCCACCTATATCACCTCGTGCGGCCAATTGGCACTAATTCCATCAAAGAAGCTAATTTAGAATTTTGGCGTTAACATGAATGTGTCAAGAGATTTTTTTTCAAATTTCTCCATAAAAAGGTTAGCTACTACAGGGGATAGAGGAGACCCCATGTCTACTCTAGAAGTTTTCTCAAAAAATTCCCCTTGGAAGGTGAAGGAAGTGGAGCGAATACATATTTCCGAAAAACGTCGTTTAGGGCCTCAAAACGGCTACGGAAGTTTAGGACCCAAAAACTTCTAAAAAGTCCAAGTGGAATTGACGGGTCCCCACCAATATCAACCTAGATCACCTCGTGTGGCCAATTTTCCCTAATTTCATCAAGAAAGCTAATCTAGAATTTTGGATTAACAGGAAAGTGTCAAGAGTTTTCTTTTCAAATTTCTCCATAAATACGTTGGCTACTATAGGCGATAGAGGAGACCCCATAACTACTCCATATGTTTGCTCGAAGAATTCACCTTGGAAGGTGGAAAAGGTAGAGCGAATACATATTTCCCAAAAAACATCGTTTAGGGCCTCAAAACGTCTCCAGAAGTTTAGGACCCGAAAAACTGCTAAAATTAGTAGACTGTGCTACAATTAAGGAAACTAAAGAACTCAAAGAAGCGATGGTGGGGGTCCAAGTGGAATTTGCGGGTTGTCCCCAATATCCACTCGGATCACCTCGTGCGGCCAATTGGCACTATTTCATCAATAAAGCAAATCTAGAATTTTGGCGTTAATAGGAAAGTGTTAAGGGCTTTCTTTTCAAATTTCTCCATAAATAGGAAGGCTACTATAGGGGATAGAGGAGACCCCATACCTACCCCAGATGTTTGCTTGAAGAATTCACATTAGAAGGTGAAGAAAGTGGAGCGAATACATATTTCCCAAAAAACATTGTTTATTTCCTCAAAACGGCTTTGGAAGTTTACGACTTGGAAAAATACTAAAAATAGTAAACTATGCTATAATTAAGGACACTGAAAAACTAAAAGAAGCAATGATGAGGGTCCAAGTGGAATTGGCGGGTGGCCACCAATATCTACCTGGATCACCTCATGTGGCCAATTGACACTAATTTCATCAAAGAAGCTAATCTAGAATTTTGGCGTTAACAGGAAAGTGTCAAGAGCTTTCTTTTCAAATTTCTCCATAAATAGGTTGGCTACTATAGGGGATAGAGGAGACCCCATACCTATTCCAGATGTTTGCTCGAAGAATTCACCTTTGAAGGTGAAGAAAGTGGAGCGAATATATATTTTCCCAAAAACATCGTTTTGTGCCTCAAAACGGCTCCGGACGTTTAGGACTCGAAAAACTGCTAAAAATTATAAACTGTGCTATAATTAAGGAAACTGAAAAACTGAAAGAAGCAATGGTGGGTGTCCAAGTGGAATTGGCGGGTGGTCACCATTATCCACCTGGATCATCTCGTGTGGCCAATTGGCAGTAATTTCCTCAAATAAGCTAATCTAGAATTTTAGCGTTAACAAGAAAGTGTCAAGAGCTTTCTTTTGAAATTTCTCCATAAATAGGTTTGCTACTATAGGGGATAGAGGAGACCCCATACCTACTCCAGATGTTTGCTCGAAGAATTCACCTTTTAAGGTGAAAATGGTGGAGCGGATACATATTTAAGAAAAAACGTCGTTTAAGGCCTCAAAACGGCTTCTAAAGTTTAGGACCCGAAAAACTGCTAAAAAGGGTAAACTATGCTATAATTAAAGAAACTGAAAAAATGAAAGAGGCAATGGCAAGGTTCCAAGTGGAATTGGCAGGTGGCCACCAATATACATATGGATCACCTCATGTGGCCAATTGGCACTAATTTCATCAAAGAACCTAATTTAGAATTTTGGCTTTAACATGAAAGTGTCAAGAGCTTTCTTTTCAAATTTCTCCATAAATAGGTTGGCTACTATAGGGGATAGACGAGACCCCGTACTTACTCCAGATGTTTTCTTCAAGAATTCATCTTTGAAAGTGAAGAAAGTGGAGTGAATACATATTTTCTAAAAAAAGTCGTTCAGGGCCTCAAAATGGCTCTAGAAGTTTAGGATCTGAAAAACCGCTAAAAATAATAAACTGTGCTATAATTAAGGAAACTAAAACACAAAAAGAAACAATGGTGGGGGTTGAAGTGGAATTGGCGAGTGGCCAACGATATCCAACTAGATCACATTGTGCGGCCAATTGGCACTAATTTCATCAAAGAAGCTAATCTAGAATTTTGGCGTTAACAAGAAAGTGGCAAGAGCTTTTTTTTCAAATTTCTCCATAAATAGCTTGGCTACTATAGGGGATAAAGGAGACCCCATACCTACTCTAGATGTTTGCTCGAAGAATTCACCTTGGAAGGTGAAGAAAGTGGAGCGAATACATATTTCCCAAAAAAACGTTGTTTAGGGCCTCAAAACGGCTTCGGAAGTTTAGGACTCGAAAAACTGCTAAAAATAGTAAATTGTTCTATAATTAAGAAAAATAAAAAAAAGAAAGAAGCAATGGTGGGGGTCGAAGTGGAATTGGCGGGTGACCACCAATATCCACCTGGATCACATTGTGTGTCCAATTGACACTAATTTCATCAAAGAAGATAATCTAGAATTGTGGGGTTAACAAGAAAGTGTCAAGAACTTTCTTTTCAAATTTTTCGATAAAAAGGTTTGATATTATAGGGGATAGAGGAGACGCCATACCTACTCCATATGTTTGCTCGAAGAATTCACCTTGGAAGGTGAAGAAATTGGAGCAAATACATATTTCTCAAAAAAGTCATTCACGGCGTCAAAACGACTCTGGAAGTTTAGGACTCGAAAAACTGCTAAAAATAGTAAATTGTGCTATAATTGAGGAAACTGAAAAACTAAAAGATGCAATGGTCGAGGTCCAAGTGGAATTAGCTGGTGGCCACCAATATCCACCTGGATCACCTCATGCAACCAATTGGCACTAATTTCATCAAATAAGTTAATCTAGAATTTTGGTGTTAACAGGAAAGTGTTAAGAGCTTTCTTTTCAAATTTCTTCATAAATAGGTTGGCTACTATTTCTCCATAAATAGGTTGGCTACTATAAGGGATAGAGGAGACACCATACCTACTCTATATGCTTGCTCGAAGAATTCACCTTGGAAGGTGAAGAAAGTGGAGCGAATACATATTTCCCAAAATGCGTCGTTTAGGGCCTCAAAGCAGTGACAGAAGTTTAGGATATGAAAAACAACTAAAAATAGTAAACTGTGCTATAAATAAGGAAATAGAAAAACTGAAAGAAGTAATGGTGGGGGTCCAAGTGGAATTGGCGGGTGGCCACCAATATCCACCTATATCACCTCATGCGGCCAATTGGCACTAATTTCATGAAAGAAGCTAATCTAGAGATTTCGTGTTAACATGAAAGTGCCAAGAGCTTTCTTTTCAAATTTCTCTATAAATAGGTTGGCTACTATAAGGGACAAAGGAGACCCCATACCTACTCTATATGTTTTCTTGAAGAATTCACCTTAGAAGATGAAGAAAGTGGAGCGAATATATATTTATCAAGAAATGTCATTGAGGGACTTAAAATGGCTCCGGAAGTTTAGGACTCGAAAAACTGCTAAAAATAGTAAACTGCGCTATAATTAAGGAAACTGAAAAACTGAAAGAAGCAATAGTGGGGGTCCAAGTGGAATATGTGGGTGGCCACCAATTGGCATTAATTTCATCAAAGAAGTTAATCTAGAATTTTGGCGTTAACAGGAAAGTGTTAAGAACTTTCTTTTCAAATTTATCCATAAATAGGTTGGCTACTATAGTCGATAGAGAAGACCCCATACCTATTCTAGATGTTTGCTCGAAGAATTCACCTTTGATGGTGAAGAAAGTGGAGCGAATATATATTTCCCAAAAAACATCATTTAGGGCCTCAAAATGGCTCCGGAAGTTTAGGACCCGAAAAACTGCTAAAAATAGTAAACTGTGTTATAATTAAGGAAACTGAAAAACTGAAAGAAGCAATGATAGGGGTCCAAGTGGAATTGGCGGGTGGCCACCAACATCCACCTGGATCAACTCGTGCAGCCAATTGACACTAATTTCATCAAAGAAACTAATTTAAAATTTTGACGTTAATGTGAAACTGACAAGAGCTTTCTTTTCAAATTTCTCCATAATTAGGTTGGATACTATAGGGGATAGAGGAGACCGCTTTCTTTTCAAATTTCTCCATAATTAGGTTGGATACTATAGGGGATAGAGGAGACCACATACCTACTCTAGATGTTTGCTTGAATAATTCTCCTTGGATGGTGAAGAATTTGGAGTGAATACATATTTCCCAAAAAGCGTCGTTTAAAGCCTCAAAACAGCTAAGGAAGTTTAGGACCTGAAAAACTGCTAAAAATAGTAAACTGTGCTATAATTAAGGAAATTGAAAAATTGAAAGAAGCAATGGTGGGGGTCCAAGTGGAATTGGTGGGTGGCCACCAATATCCACCTAGATCACATCGTGCAGCTAATTGGCTCTAATTTCATCAAAGAAGTTAATCTAGAATTTTGGCATTAATAAGAAAGTGTCAAGAGCTTTCTTTTCAAATTTTTCCATAAATAAGTTGGCTACTATAGGGGATAGAGGAGAGCTCATACCTACTCCAGATGTTTGCTCGAAGAATTCACGTTGGAAGTTTAAAGAGGTAGAGAGAATACATATTTCTCAAAAAATGTCGTTTAGGGCCTCAAAACAGCTCCGGAAGTTTACGACCCGAAAAACCGCTAAAAATAATAAATTGTGCTATAAGTAAAGAAACTAAAAAAATGAAACAACCAATGGTGGGGGTCCAATTTTAATTGGCGAGCGGCCACCAATATCCACCTGGATCACCTCGTGCGGCCAATTGGAACTAATTTCATCAAAGAAACTAATTTAAAATTTTGACATTAATGTGAAATTGTCAAGAGCTTTCTTTTCAAATTTCTCCATAAATAGGTTGGCTACTATAGGGGATAGAGGAGACCACATACCTACTCCAGATGTTTGCTCAAATAATTCTCCTTGGAAGGTGAAGAATTTGGAGTGAATACATATTTCCCAAAAAACGTCATTTAGGGCCTCAAAACCACTAAGGAAGTTTAGGACCCGAAAAACTGCTAAAAATAGTAAATTGTACTATAATTAAGGAAATGGAAAACCTGAAAGAAGCAATGGTGGAGGTCCAAGTGGAATTGGTGGGTGGCCAACAATATCCACCTGGATCACCTCGTGTGGCCAATTGGCTCTAATTTCATTAAAGAACCTAATCTAGAATTTTGGCGCTAACAGGAAAGTTTCAAGAGCTTTATTTTCAATTTTTTCCAGAAATAAGTTTTCTACTATAGGGGATAGAGGAGACCTCATACCTACTCCAAATCTTTGCTCGAATAATTCACGTTGGATGGTTAAAAAAGTAGAGCGAATACATATTTGTCAAAATACGTCGTTTAGGACCTCTAAACGGCTCTGGATGTTTAGGACCTGAAAAACTGCTAAAAATAGTAAACTATGCTATAATTAAGGAAACTGAAAAACTAAAATAAACAATGGTGGGGGTGCAAGTCGAATTGGCAGGTTGCCACTAATATCCACCCAGATCACCTCGTGTGGATATTTTGGCGTTAACTGGAAAGTGATAAGAGCTTTCTTTTCAAATTTCTCCATAAATAGGAAGGATACTATAGGGGATAGAGGAGACCCCATACCTACTCGAGATGTTTGCTTGAAGAATTCACCTTGGAAGGTGAAGGAAGTGGAGCGAATACATATTTCGCAAAAAACGTCGTTGAGGGCCTCAAAACGGCTCCGGAAGTTTAGGACCCGAAAAAATGCTAAAAATAGTAAACTGAGCTAAAATTAAGGAAACTGAAAAACTGAAAGAAGAAATGGTGGGGGTCCAAGTGGAATTGGTGGTTGCACATCGATATACATATGGATCACCTCGTGAAGCCAATTGACACTAATTTCACCAAAGCAGCTAATCTAGAATTATGGCGTTAACAAGAAAGTGTCAAGAGCTTACTTTTCGAATTTCTCCATAAATAGGTTGGCTACTAAAGGGGATAGATGAGAGTCCATACCTACTCCAGATGTTTGATCGAAGAATTCTCCTTGGAAGGTGAAGAAAGTGGAGTGAATACATATTTCCCCAAAAACGTTGTTTAGGGCCTCAAAACGACTCCGGAAGTTTAGAACCTGAAAAACTGGTAAAAGTAATAAACTGTGCTATAATTAAGGAAATTGAAAAATTGAAAGAAGCAACGATGGGGTTCCAAGTGGAATTGGTGAGTGGCCACCATTATCCACTTGGATCATCTCATGCGGCGAATTGGCACTAATTTCATCAAAGAAGCTAATCTAGAATTTTGGTGTTAACAGGAAAGTCTCAAGAGCTTTCTTTTCAAATTTGTCCTTAAATAGGTTGGCTACTATTTGGGATAGAGGAGACCCCATACCTACTCCAGATGTTTTCTTAAAGAATTCACGTTGGAAGGTGAAGAAGGTGGAGCAAATTCATATTTCCCAAAAAATGTCGTTTAGGGCATCAAAATAGCTCCGAAAGTTTAGGACCTACAAAACTGCTAAAAATAGTAAACTGTGCTATAATTAAGGAAACTAAAAAATTGAAAGAAGAAATGGTGGGGGTCCAATTGGAATTGGTGGATGGCCACCAATATCCCCTTGGATCACCTCGTGTGGAAAATTGGCACTAATTTCATCAAAGAAGCTAATCTAAAATTTTTTACGTTAACAGGTTAGTGTCAAGGGCTTTTTTTTCAAATTTCTCCATAAATAGGTTGGCTACTATATGGGATAGAGGAGACCCCATACCTACTCCAAATGTTTTCTCGAAGAATTCACGTTGGAAGGTGAAGAAGGTGGAGCAAATACATATTTCCCAAAAAATGTCGTTTAGGGCATCAATACGGCTCCAAAAGTTTAGGACCTGCAAAACTGGTAAAAATAGTAAACTGTGCTATAATTAAGGAAACTGAAAAACTAAAAAAAGCAATGGTGGGGCTATGAGTGGAATTGACGGGTGGCCACCAATATCCACCTAGATCACCTCGTGCGGTCAATTCGCACTAATTTCATCAAAGAAACTAATTTAGAATTTTGGCATTAACAGGAAAGTTTCAAGAGCTTTCTTTTGAAATTTCTCCATAAAAAAGTTGGCTACTATAGGGGATAGAAAAGACCCTATACCTACTCCAGATGTTTTCTCGAAGAATTCACCTAGGAAGGTGAAAAAGGTAGAACGAATACATATTTCCCAAAAGACGTCATTTAGGGCCTCAAAATAGGTCTGGAAGTTTAAGACCTGAAAAACGGCTAAAAATAGTACACTGTGCTATAATTAAGGAAACTGAAAACCTGAAAGAAGCAATGGTGGGGGTCCAATTGGAATTGGTGGGTGGCCACCAATATCCACCTGGGTCACCTCGTGTGGCCAATTGGCACTTATTTCGTCAAAGAAGCTAATCTAGAATTTTGGCATTAACAGGAAAGTGTCAAGAGCTTTATTTTCAAATTTTTCCGTAAATAAGTTGACTATTATAGGTGATAGAGGAGACCCCATACCTACTCTAGATGTTTGATCGAAGAGTTACTTGGAAATTGTAGGAAGTGGAGCGAATACCTATTTCCCAAAAAACATTGTTCAGGGCATCAAAATGGCTCTGGAAGATTAAGACTCGGAAAAATGCTAAAAATAGTAAACTGTGCCATAATTAAGGAAACTGAAAAACTGAAGGAAGCAATGGTGGTGGTCCAAGTGGAATTGGTGAGTGGCCACCAATATCCACCTGGATCACCTCGTGTGGCTAATTGGAACTAATTTCGTCAAAGAATCTAATCTAGAATTTTGGCATTAACAGAAAAGTGTCAAGAGCTTTCTTTTCAAATTTCTCCATAAATATGTTGGAAACTATAGGGGATAGAGGAAACCCCATACCGACTGCAAATGTTTGCTAAAATAATTCACCTTGGAAGGTGAAGAAAGTTGAGCGAATACATATTTCCTAGAAAACGTCATTTAGGGCCTCAAAACGGCTCAAGAAGTTTAGGACCTGTAAAACTGCTAAAAATAGTAAAATGTGCTATAATTAAGGAAACTGAAAAACTGAAAGAAGCAATGGTGGTAGTCCAAGTGGAATTGGCGGGAGGCCACGAATATCCACCTTGATCACCTTGTTCAGCCAAATGGCACTAATTTCAACAAAGAAGGTAATCCAGAATTTTGGCATTAACATGAAAGTGTCAAGAGCTTTCTTTTCAAATTTCTCCATAAATAGGTTGGCTACTATAGGGAATAGAGGAGACCCCATACCTACTCAAAATGTTTGCTCGAAGAATTTATCTTGGAAGGTGAAGAAAGTGGAGTGAATACATATTTCCCAAAAAACATCTTTTAGGGCCTCAAAACGGCTCCGGAAGTTTAGGACCCAAAAATCTGCTAAAAATAGTAAACTACGCTATAATTAAGAAAACTGAAAAACTGAAAGAAGTAATGGTGGGGGTCCAAGTGGAATTGGTGGGTGGCTACCAATATCCATCTGGATCACCTCATGTATCCAATTGGCACTAATTTCATCGAAGAAGCTAATCTAGAATTTTGGCGTTAATAGGAAAGTGTCAAGAGCTTTCTTTTCAAATTTCTCCATATATAGGTTGGCTACTATAGGGGATAGAGGTGAACCCATACCTACTCCAAATGTTTGCTCAAAGAATTCACCTTGGAAGGTGAAGAAAGGGGAGCAAATACATATTTCTCAAGAAACATCGTTTAGGGCCTCAAAACGGCTCTGGAAGTATAGGACTTGAAAAACTGCTAAAAATAGTAAACTGTGCTATAATTAAGGAAACTGAAAAACTGAAAGAAGCAATGTTTGGGGTCCAAGTGGAAGTGGCGGGTGGCCACCAATATCCACTTGGATCACCTCGTGTGGCTAATTGGCATTAATTTCATCAAAGAAGCTTATCTAGAATTTTGGCGTTAACATGAAAGTGTCAAGAGCTTTCTTTTCAAATTTCTCCATAAATAGGTTGGGTACTATAGGGGATAGAGAAGACCCCATACCTACTCCATATGTTTGCTCGAAGAATTCATCTTGGAAGGTGAAGAAAGGGGAGCGAATACATATTTCCCAAAAAACGTCGTTTAGGTCCTCAAAACAGCTCCCGAAGATTAGGACCCGAAAAACCGCTAAAAATAGTAAATTGTGCTATAATTAGGGAAACTGAAAAATTGAAAGAAGCAATGGTGGGGATCCAAGTGTAATTGTCGGTTGGCCACCAATATCCACCTACATCACCTTATGTGGCCAATTGGCACTAATTTCATCAAAGAAGCTAATTTAGAATTTTGGCGTTAACAGGAAAGTGTTAAGAGCTTTCTTTTCAAATTTCTCCATAAATATGTTGGCTACTATAGGGGATAGAGGAGCCTCCATACCCATTCCAGATATTTTCTTTAAGAGTACACCTTGGAAGGTGAAAAAAGTGGAGCAAATACATATTTCCTAAAAACCGTCGTTTAGGGCCTCAAAACGGCTCCAGAATTTTAGGACCTGAAAAACTGCTAAAAATAGTAAATTGTGCTATATTTAAGGAAACTGAAAGACTAAAAGAAGCAATGGTGGGGATCCAATTGGAATTTATGGGTGGCAACCAATATCCACCTAGATCACCTCGTGTGGCCAATTAGCACTAATTTCATCAAGGAAGTTAATCTAGAATTTTGGCGTTTACAAGAAAGTGTCAAGAGCTTTCTTTTCAAATTTCTCCATAAATAGGTTGGCTACTATAGGGGATAGATGAGACCCCGTACCTACACCAGATGTTTTCTTGAAGAATTGACCTTAGAAGGTGAAGAAAGTGGACAGAATAGATATTTCCCAAAAAACGTTGTTTAGGGCCTCAAAACGGCTCCGGAAGTTTAGGACCCGAAAAACTGCTAGAAATAGTAAACTGTGCTATAATTAAGGAAACTGAAAAACTTAAAGAAGCAATGGTGGGGGCCCAAGTTTAATTGGCGAGTGGCCACCAATATCTACTTGGATCACCTCGTGTAGCCTATTGGCACTAATTTCATCAAAGAAGCTAATCTAGAATTTTGGTGTTAATAGGAAAGTGTCAAGAGCTTTCTTTTCAAATTTCTCCGTAAATAGGTTGGCTACTATAGGGGATAGAGGAGACCCCATACGTACCCCAGATGGTTGCTCGAAGAATTCACCTTGAAAGGTGAAGAATGTGGAGCGAATACATATTTCCCAAAAAACATCATTGAGGGCCTCAAAAAGGCTTCGGAAGTTTAGGACCCGAAAAACTGTTAAAAATAGTAAACTGTGCTATAATTAGGGAAACTGAAAAACTAAAATAAGCAATGGTGGGGTTCAAGTGGAATTGGTGGGTGGCCACCAATATCCACCTATATCGCCTCGTGTGGCGAAGTGGCACTAATTTCATCAAAGAAGCTAATGTAGAATTTTGGCGTTAACAGGAAAGTGTCAATAGCTTTCTTTTCAAATTTCTCCATAAATAGGTTGGCTACTATAGGGGATAGAGGAGATCCCATACCTACTCTAGATGTTTGCTCGAAGAATTCACCTAGGAAGGTGAAGATAGTTGAGAGAATACATATTTCCCAAAAAACATCATTTAGGGTCTCAAAACGGCTCCGGAAGTTTAAGACCCGAAAAACTGATAAAAATAGTAAACTGTGCTATAATTAAGGAAACTAAAAAAATAAAAGAAGCAATGGTTGGGGTCCAAGTGGAATTGGCGGGTGGCGACCATTATCCACTTGGACCACCTCGTGCAGCCAATTGGCACTAATTTCATCAAATAAGCTAATGTTAAGAGCTTTCTTTTCAAATTTCTCCATAAATAGGTTGGCTACTATAGGGAATAGAGGAGACCCCATACCTACTCCAGATGTTTGCTTGATGAATTCACCTTGGAAGGTGAAAAAAGTGGATCGAATACATATTTTCCAAAAAACATCGTTTAGGCCCTCAAAACGGCTCCGGAAGTTTAGGACCCGAAAAATTGCTAAAAATAGTAAATTGTGCTATAATTAAGAAAACTAAAAAACTGAAAGAAGCAATGGTGGGGGTCCAAGTGGAATTGGCGGGTAGCCACCAATATCCACCTAGATCAATATTTAGTCAATTTAGTATGTCCTAAATTGCTACATTAATTATCAATTCGGAAGTCGTAAATTGATGAAGTGTGGCGCACTATATGTGCAAGACAACCCCTTTCTTACTTTTTATTATTTTCAATTTTATTTTGTTTTTGGGGTTTTGTCTTTGTTTATCTCCTAATGCAAATGGAAATCCTATTCCTATTTTTTAAGAATACTTTTAGAGGGCAAGTATGGATTTAGATTTAAGACAAGGTTTTATGTCTCTTATGATAATTTCCAGAGCTTAGCACTTCAAAAGATCTCAAAACATGCTAGTGATAAAATTAGTACTTGAGTAGGAATATAAATGGGTAGCTATTTAAATCAAACAAAAGATGAAATACTGACAATGAAATCACTATCTTTGCCGCCCATCTAAATACAGAAATAAAATCTAAACTATTGCACTCAAACAAACCAAAAACTGCAGACTAATGAAAGCAAGATCAATTTACTTCACTTATTATCCGATAGCTCGCCAAGTAGCTTTTTAGGGTTAAGCCATGGCTCTGGAGATAACGTCAAATAACATAAAGAACTTAATATCTAAACTACCTACTTGCAGAATGAAAGTAAAATCAAGTCACTTCACTTATAATCCGATAGCTCGCTAAGTGGCTTTTCGGGTTTAAGCCATGGTTTTGGAGATAACGTCAAATAACATGAAGAATTTGGTATCTAAACTAGCTAACAATAGCAAATAAATAAGACTGAAATCAAAGAATAACTTAAATTGAAAGGCTTAAAAACAAAGTTCAACAGAGAGGCAAATCTCACGTCACTATTTGATGCAAGAATCATATGAAAAAGCTCGAGCATAACCTATCCTGAAACACACTAATCATTGTTAGTAAAAGTATACAATGCTGGAAAATCATGTATAGGAATGAAATATTAACACCATAAAGTAATTATGAAACACATACAGTTAAACAAACTATGAAATATATACAATGGAAATAAGAAATCGATGCATGAAAAATTTACAGAAATGAAAAATAAAACCTCAGCCAATAGGGGCTCTCTGCATGACCTTTGGTTAATACGCTGCCAACCCAAAATTACGCACAAACAGTGATAAGAAATAGAGTCTTTATATTGCAAAATAGAGGAAATGTCTTCTCATGACAACAACAGGACTAATGCTACAACAATAGTATAAAAAATAACAGCAAGGCTAACTATTTGCATGCAAACGCGTTATTTATAGAGGAAATTGTATAACTGTTTCTCCATGAGGAATCTTCAGTAGAGGACATGTAAAAAGACGGAACCCATGAGCTTAGCATCTTGGTTGCCATGATCATTCAATCTACAAAAGGTGGATGTTGGATTTGCGTCGTGGAGATGGTCTGCAGCTATCAAGAGGGATCCACGAATCTAGGAAAAAACAGAGACCTAATTGCTGTAGGACTCCTTGTTTGACCATCCTTTGACCAAGGTTTTCCTTTAAGAATTCGACTGAACAGATAGTACCTTGTCCATGTCCAAATCATTCCTGAACTGCCCATGTGCCTCATTTTACTTTCCGACACCTCTAACCTATAGATCAATAAAAATAGCCGTGGAATTGTGTGTCAGCTGCGAAAAGTGGCTAAATTTCGCAGCTGATGAACAAAATATAAGTTAAATAACAAACACAAAAATATAGTTAGAAAGCCACTAAAACACACTCCTAGAATCAATATGTAATGATCATTGATAGCTTATGAGGCGTTGGTGTGGGAAAAAGGTCTAGGAAAGTATGTAGAAGAGAGGTAGTTTTAGGGCTCAACAATCACCTCGTGGGGCCAATTGGCACTAATTTCATCAAAGAAGCTAATATAGAATTTTGGCATTAACAGGAAAGTGTCAAGAGCTTTCGTTTCAAATTTCTCCATAAATAGGTTGGCTACTATAGGGGATAGAGGAGACCCCGTACCTACTCCAAATGTTTGCTTGAAGAATTCACTTAGGAAGGTGAAGAAAGTGGAGAGAATACATATTTCCCAGGAACTTTGTTTAGGGCCTCAAAACGGCTCCGGAAGTTTAGGACCCGAAAAACTGCTAAAAATAGTAAACTATTCTATAATTAAGGAAACTGAAAAACTGAAAAAAACAATGGTGGGGGTCCAAGTGGAATTGGCGGGTGGCCACCAATATCCACCTGGATCACCTCGTGTGGCCAATTGGCACTAATTTCATCAAAGAAGCTAATCTAGAATTTTTGTGTTAACAGGAAAGTGTCGAGAGCTTTCTTTTCAAATTTCTCCATAAATAGGTTGGCTACTTTAAAGGATAGAGGAGACCCCATACCTACTCTAGATGTTTTCTCGAAGAATTCACCTTGGAAGGTGAAAAAGGTGGAGCGAATACATATTTCACAAAATATGTCGTTTAGGTCCTCAAAACAGCTCTGGAAGTTTAGGACCTGAAAAACTGCTAAAAATAGTAAACTGTGCTATAATAAAGGAAACTGAAAAACTAAAAGAAGAAATGGTGGGGGTCCAAGTGGAATTGGTAGGTGGCCATCAATATCCACCTGGATCACCTCGTGCAACCAATTGGCACTAATTTCATCAAAGAAGCTAATCTAGAATTTTGGCGTTAATAGGAAAGTGTCAAGAACTTTCTTTTCAAATTTCTCCATAAATAGGTTGGCTACTATAGGGGATAGAGGAGACCCCATAGCTACTCTAGATGTTTGCTCGAAGAATTCAAATTGGAAGGTGAAGAAAGTGGAGCGAATACATATTTCCCAAAAAACGTCATTTAGGGCCTCAAAATGGCTCCGGAAGTTTAGGACCTGAAAAACTACTAAAAATAGTACACTGTGCTATAATTAAGGAAACTGAAAAACTGAAAGAAGCAATGGTTAGGGTCCAAGTGGAATTGGTAGGTGGCCACCAATATCCACCTGGATCACCTTGTACAGTCAATTGGCACAAATTTCATCAAAGAAGCTAATCTAGAATTTTGGCATTAATAGGAAAGTGTCAAGAGCCTTCTTCTCAAATTTCCCCATAAATAGGTTGGCTACTATAGGCAATAGAGGAGACCCCATACCTACTCCTGATGTTTGCTCGAAGAATTCACCTTGGAAGGTGAAGAAAGTGGAGCGAATACATATTTCCAAAAAAACGTCATTTAGGGCCTCAAAAAAGCTCCGGAAATTTAAGACTCGAAAAACTGCTAAAAATAGTAAATTGTGCTATAATTAAGGAAACTGAAAAATTGAAAGAAGCAATGGTGGTGGTACAAGTGGAATTGGCGGATGGCCACCAATATCCTCTTAGATCACCTCATGCAGCCAATTAGCACTAATTTCATCAAAGAAACTAATCTAGAATTTTGGCATTATCAGGAAAGTGTCAAGAGCTTTCTTTTCAAATTTCTCGATAAATAGGATGGCTACTATAGGGGATAGAGGAGAACCCATACCTACTCCAGCTGTTTACTCGAAGAATTCACCTTGAAAGGTGAAGAAAGGGGAGCAAATTCAATTTCCCAAAAAACGTCGTTTAGGGCCTCAAAACGGCTTCAGAAGTTTAGGGCTCGGAAAAATGCTAAAAATAGTAAACTGTGCTATAATTAAGGAAATTGAAAAACTGAAAGAAGCAATGATGGGGGTCCAAGTGGAATTGGCGGGTGGCCACCAATATCCACCTAGATCACCTTGTGTGGCCAATTGGCACTAATTTCATCAAAGAAGCTAATTTAGAATTTTGGCATTAATAGGAAAGTGTTAACAGCTTTCGTTTCAAATTTCTCAATAAATAGGTTGGCTACTATAGGGGATAGAGGAGACCCCATTCCTACTCCAGATGTTTGCTTGAAGAATTCACCTTGGTAGGTGTAGAAAATGGAGAAAATACATATTTCCCAAAAAACGTCGTTCGGGGTGGTGGGCTCCAGTATTGCAGCAATAATGTTGCATCTCCTGGGACTCCCTTCTTTACTTTTATCAATCCGGTTGTTCGTAACAAACTTGGAAGCGACGGTGCTATATGCACAAGCACTAGCTCTTGCTGCAGGCTATCACTTGATTAGCTGGCACAAGTCCGCTAGGAGCTTAAGCTAACTTCTATGAGTTCTTAGAAGAAACTTTTAATTGTGATGGACGAAAGCTAACTCAAAGGAAGCTAGTTTACTTGCAGAAAGCAGTTGTAAGCTGAAAAGAAATGCAAACCCTAGCAAACCCTAATTTTTACCGACTAGCCCTACTAGTGCAAGAAAAGAGGTGAAAGCGGTGGAAATGGATGCCATTGAATTTTAGAAAGATAAAATGCATGTGACTAAGCTACTTCTACAGTAAAATCTGGAGAAAACATCTTTTTGCATTTTTGAGTAATCTCGTAGAATTATTATGCATGTGCTTTAACTATTTTTGACTGTGCAGAGGTTGATTGGTGAAAGGAAATGGGGTGGGTGTTTGCAGGAGGTTAGGAAGGTGAGAAGAGGGCCTAAGGGGTCCCTAGCACCATTCCAGAGAGTTTCACAGTGTTCAAATCTCGAAAAGCCGCTCTTGCAGACTTCTACAGGAAGTCTGCAAGGGTTCTATAGGATGTTCCAAAAGGGGATTTTGGAGTGTTGACGGTGGAAGAAAGGTGGAAAAGTGGAGATGGAGGTTGGATGAGGGTGTGCAGAGGTCTAGGACCTGGTGAATGAAGCTAAGAAGTGATTAAGGTGATTGGATTTGTTCAAAGATGGAGGGAGCAATGATCCCCAAGAATGTAGAAATTAAGGCAAAGTGGGAAAATGTGCAAATGAAGGGAAGGAATCTTGGATTAGGGGTTGGAGCAGGTTGTATGATGGAGGAATGATAGGCAGGAAGGTATCACAAGTGTTCTGCGCACTATTTTCCAAAACTAACTAAACAAAGACTATGCAAACCAAAGATCTAGCTATTTTGACCTAATTTGGCCTAGAAATGAGCAACCATGATGAACAGAAATTTATTGGTAGAAAATCATGTAAGATAACTATGAAAACTAAGCAAGAACAGATCCAAGCATGTAATCAAAACTAGTACCAACTTCTGCAACTAAGAATTTAACGCTAGCAATTGCATGAAGAAGTAAGAACATTGTTTTTGTGGCAACAAGGACACCTTGATCTCAACTCATGGTCCCAAAGAGGGAGAGGTGAGATCAAGGGTTGCTTGGTGGCCTTTTTCGAAGATATTTTCTGTTACCAACCTATCAAATCAACCTGAAACATGAGAATCTATTTCAATCGTCAAAAATGACCTAAGTAGCCAAGCAAGTTTTTAATCTACTAGCAGAAATTATTCTATGAATACAACAAAAGCATATAATAGTACACAGAGGAGGTCTTGGCACTTAGGTTGGGCCCAACCCCAAGAGCTACAGGCTCCTAAGAAGAATCTTAGAGGTGATGCAAAATGAAACTGATCTCCATTACTCAGAAAATAACCATGTCACAAAAATGTTTACAGCAAAAGCTCCAAAATTGTAGGTTTTAACCCCGTACAGAAATTACCTGCATACGAACTCTAAATCACATGAAAAATAAAAATGCGAGAGAATAACACATAAAACACATATACACAAAGATTTCCCATTGGATCCCAAAACTGGGACTACCAGCTTGAGTTTTCATTATGTTCCTTTCAATGTTACAATACATATTTATACATGCCGA